>NC_069462.1:30961805-31036805 GCF_026875155.1 Cherax quadricarinatus
AGGAGCTGGATGATGGTGACCCAGGAGCTGGATAATGGTGGCCCAGGAGCTGGATGGTGACCCAGGAGCTGGATGATGGTGACCCAGGAGCTGGATGATGGTGGCCCAGGAGCTGGAAGATGGTGGCCCAGGAGCTGGATGATGGTGGCCCAGGAGCTGGATGATGGTGGCCCAGGAGCTGGAAGATGGTGGCCCAGGAGCTGGATGGTGACCCAGGAGCTGGATAATGGTGGCCCAGGAGCTGGATGATGGTGGCCCAGGAGCTGGAAGATGGTGGCCCAGGAGCTGGTTGATGGTGGCCCAGGAGCTGGATGGTGACCCAGGAGCTGGATAATGGTCGCCCAGGAGCTGGATGATGGTGGCCCAGGAGCTGGTTGATGGTAGCCCAGGAGCTGGATTATGGAAAGAGTTAGGGCACGTGTCTGGTGATCCCAAGACAAGAGTGCGGTGATAGCACTACAGTTGTTGCAGCAGCAGCAGCAGCAGCAGCAGATAACAGCAGCAGCAACAGCAGCACATCAGTGTCGAACCTTGACGTACACAGCTGATACAGGAGTCAGGAATAAGCTGCAGCACACCTCAAGCTTACCTGCTCAAACTGAAAGGGAAAACTTTTTTAAGTTCGCCTGCTCAAGCTGAAAGAGACATCGAAGTGACCTTCCTAAGGCAGAAAGATCCATCGAACTCACCTTACAAGCTGAATTATCTACCGAATTTCCTATCCCAAATTGAAAGATCCATCAAACTTGCCTTTTCTAGGGCGAAAGACCCACTGAACTTGCCTTTTCTAAGTTGAAAGGTCCAACAAACTTAGCTTCCTAACTCACCTTTTAAAGGCAGAAGTCCCGGGGAGTGCCTACCGAAGCTAGACGTTCCAGGAAGCTCACCCACCTAAGTTACAAATCCCGGAGAACTCACGAACCCATGCTGGAACCTGAAGTCCTTAGGCATCCAAGCTGGAAGTCTCTCTTACCCGCCCTCAGCTTGACAACTCGCTAACCATCCCACCGCCTCCCTTCCTAGTCCTCGAGGGGTCATAGCTGGAAACAAATGGACTCATACAGGGTCAAGAATGACCAGTCAGACCCCAGTGTTTGTGTGTGTGTATGTGTAGATCCCTCTCCATAATGGCCGGAGTTCAGATCCCAGCACTCTTGAGTGGAACACCCAAGTCTCAAGAATATTATCAAGTGCTCGATCACATAACTGATAAGACCACTGTACCGTCGTAAAGAAACACTCCAATCTCACACTCCTCACCAGAGATTAAAAAAAAAAACATTCTTCACAATACAAGTAAGACACTTGCTGTACATCAAGTGTGTACAAGTGTGACGTGAAGCCAGTGGTAATTAACTAGAGAAAAAGGAAAGATCCCATAGAGTGTATTTAGGGACTGAGGAAGGAGGAAAGGGAAGGTCTGAGAGGCGAGTTACCTCCTGACAAGTTAAGTGAAGCATCTTACAGAGAAGTGTCACTAAGTCTCAGCCACTTGTACTTAAGCTCGGAGCACCTCCTTGGTATTAACACTTCCCTGGCGTATCTCAGGGAATTTCTCACACCCACATGATGCACTACCATAATGTTACCCCTAACACTGGCACAACACCACCATTACAGCCATTACACTATGGTAACACTGGCACAACACCACCATTACAGCCATTACACTATGGTAACACTGGCACAACACCACCATTACAGCCATTACACTATGGTAACACTGGCACAACAACACCCATGACACTGTTATTATACTATGATAATACCTGTCATACCACAACCATAATGCTATTGCAACACTACCATACCACCCTAACACACTACCATACCGCTATAACACACTACCATGCCACCCTAACACACTACCATACCGCTATAACACACTACCATACCACCCTAACACACTACCATACCGCTATAACACACTACCATGCCACCCTAACACACTACCATGCCACCCTAACACACTACCATACCGCTATAACACACTACCATACCACCCTAACACACTACCATACCGCTATAAACACACTACCATGCCACCCTAACACACTACCATAACCGCTATAACACACTACCATGCCACCCTAACACACTACCATACCGCTATAACACACTACCATGCCACCCTAACACACTACCATACCGCTATAAACACACTACCATGCCACCCTAACACACTACCATACCGCTATAACACACTACCATGCCACCCTAACACACACTACCATACCGCTATAACACACTACCATACCACCCTAACACACTACCATACCGCTATAACACACTACCATGCCACCCTAACACACTACCATGCCACCCTAACACACTACCATACCGCTATAACACACTACCATGCCACCCTAACACACTACCATACCGCTATAACACACTACCATGCCACCCTAACACACTACCATACCGCTATAACACACTACCATGCCACCCTAACACATACCATACCGCTATAACACACTACCATGCCACCCTAACACACTACCATACCGCTATAACACACTACCATGCCACCCTAACACACTACCATACCGCTATAACACACTACCATGCCACCCTAACACATTACCATACCGCTATAAACACACTACCATGCCACCCTAACACATTACCAAACCGCTATAACACACTACCATGCCACCCTAACACACTACCATACCGCTATAACACACTACCATGCCACCCTAACACACTACCATACCGCTATAACACACTACCATGCCACCCTAACACATTACCATATCCGCTATAACACACTACCATGCCACCCTAACACATTACCATACCGCTATAACACACTACCATGCCACCCTAACACACTACCATACCGCTATAACACACTACCATGCCACCCTAACACATTACCAATAACCGCTAAACACACTACCATGCCACCCTAACACACTACCATACCGCTATAAACACACTACCATGCCACCCTAACACACTACCATACCGCTATAACACACTACCATGCCACCCTAACACATTACCATACCGCTATAACACACTACCATGCCACCCTAACACATTACCATACCGCTATAACACACTACCATGCCACCCTAACACACTACCATACCGCTATAACACACTACCATGCCACCCTAACACACTACCATACCGCTATAACACACTACCATGCCACCCTAACACATTACCATACCGCTATAACACACTACCATGCCACCCTAACACATTACCATACCGCTATAACACACTACCATGCCACCCTAACACACTACCATACCGCTATAACACACTACCATGCCACCCTAACACATTACTATACCGCTATAACACACTACCATACCACCGTAACACACTACCATACCACCCTAACACACTACCATACCGCTATAACACACTACCATGCCACCCTAACACACTACTATACCGCTATAACACACTACCATACCACCGTAACACACTACCATACCGCTATAACACACTACCATACCGCTATAACACACTACCATACCACCCTAACACACTACCATACCACTAAACATATACCAAAAAACCGCTATAACACACTACCATACCACCGTAACACACTACCATACCACCCTAACACACTACCATACCACTATAACATATTACCATACCAAAATAACACACTACCATACCACCCTAACACACTACCATAACATACTAACACATTACCATGACACTAACCTCCCCCCACACTCCTCCACCCCTCCCTTCAGTGATACGCTGAAGTACCATGGTAACTTGACAATCTCGCGCTCTGAAGCCAAGTACCTTGACTTATAATGGCTTCCGTTGGCACTCGATCTGGCACTCTATTTGACTCTCTGAATCTACTTGGCCTTCTGATACCCTACCTGGCTCTTTGGTATTCTACCTGACTCTCTGACACTCTACCTGGCCTGATAATACCCTACCTGACCCTCTGGCACTCTACCTGACCCCCTGACACTCTACCGGACCCTCTGACACTCTACCTGGACCACTCTGAACACTCTAACCTGACCCCCTGACACTCTACACGGACCCTCTGACACTCTACCTGACCCTCTGACACTCTACCTGACCCTCTGACACTCTACCGGACCCTCTGACACTCTACCGGACCCTCTGACACTCTACCTGACCCTCTGACACTCTACTTGACCCTCGGGCACTCTACCTGACCCTGACACTCTACCTGACCCTCTGACACTCTACCTGACCCTCTGACACTCTACCTGACCCTCTGACACTCTACCTGACCCTCTGACACTCTACCTGACCCTCTGACACTCTACCTGACCCTCTGACACTCTACCTGACCCTCTGGCACTCTACCTGACCCTCTGACACTCTACCTGACCCTCTGACACTCTACCTGACCCTCTGACACTCTACCTGACCCTCTGACACTCTACCTGACCCTCTGACACATCTATACCTGACCCTCTGACACTCTACCTGACCCTCTGACACTCTACCTGACCCTCTGACACTCTACCGGACCCTCTGACACTCTACCTGACCCTCTGACACTCTACCTGACCCTCTGGCACTCTACCTGACCCTCTGACACTCTACCTGACCCTCTGACACTCTACCTGACCCTCTGACACTCTACCTGACCCTCTGACACTCTACCTAGCCTCTTTCAGCATTGCTTCTTATGCTCTGTGGTCAAAATTTCGTTACGTTAGGCTTGGTGTACGTAGATGAATGTTAATTACCATACACAAGGTCACTGTTTAAGATTATTCCAAGGTCATTATTTACGATTTGAGGCTGTTAGAGGAATGTGTGTGTCATGCTGCCTTGTAAATACAGTGTTGAGGACTGTGTTGAGCGCTGAAGCATCTCATACTACGGTGACGTCTATTTTAAGATCTACTCAAATTTCTTATTTTACTTCTTTCCACCTTGATATTTTCTGAAGTAATCTGTGGAGCTAACATTGACCTTTAAGTATACGTCTCCGCTTGCACTCTCTCCCTCTAACTTTTATTGCTTTCATTATTATTATTATTATTATTATTACTATCATCATCATCAAGGCAGCTAGGATGCCACACATAACACTCAGGCACCTTGTTCAGTGCTCCGTTATGTCTAGACCTATCCAGGAATCGAACTCGCGACCTTTTTGGTTGTTCACCAAGTGCCTTGGCCACTGAATCATGACCCCTTGTGTGTGTGTGTGTGTGTGTGTGTGTGTGTGTGTGTGTGTGTGTGTGTGTGTGTGTGTGTGTGTGTGTAGTTACATACATTCACCATCGTTGCCAGCCAGTGGAACCGTCTTGTTAGTGTCGCAGTATTGACCGATGATCTTAACTGGTCGTTTAGTAAATGAATCAGCGCTGGTGTTTGTTATCGTCTCTGTGTTTAGTGTTCCTTACCTTGTAATCCTATTTTAATATTTTTGATCAAGAGTTCGTGTGGGATCGAAGTGGCAGTATTCTGGAGGACAAAATTTGAGTTGTTTCTCGACACTGCCGATGAAGTCGAGGGTGGTCACTGTCCTAGGGTGACATCACTGTCTTCTTGTCGCTCAGATCCGGTATGAGAGAGAGAGAGAGAGAGAGAGAGAGAGAGAGAGAGAGAGAGAGAGAGAGAGAGAGAGATACAGACAGAGATAAAACAGCAGGAGAGATGGGGGAAATCAGATAGTGTTCAGACGAGGATATTAGTGATAGCGAGAGAGAGAGAGCCACTCATTCTTATCTTTAATAAGAGCACACACACACACACACACACACACACACACACACACACACACACACACACACACACACACACACACACACACACACACACACACACCACCAGTCTTGCGCTACGCTGACACGCATCAGTACCACAATCACTGGCGACGGGGTTTTGGGTCTATCTCGCTGCCCAACAAACGTGAAAGTTGTTCTTGTAATACGACAAAGACAGTAAGTCTTCTCTTGTTCGTTGTTCACGCAGAAGTCATTTTACTAGTGGGATAACAAAAACAACTATAACAAACAACAACTAACAACAACACAACAACGATCACAAACAAAAACAGTAACAAACACACAACTAACAACAAACACAACAACTAACAATAACAAACACAACAATTAACAATAACAAACACAACAATTAACAATAACAAACACAACAACTAACAATAACAAACACAACAATTAACATAACAACACACAACTAACATAACAAACACACAATTAACAATAACAAACACAACAACTAACAATAACAAACACAAAAACTAACAATAACAAACACAACAATTAACAATAACAAACACACAATTAACAATAACAAACACACAATTAACAATAACAAACACACAATTAACAATAACAAACACAACAATTAACAATAACAAACACAACAACTAAAAAATAACAAACACAACAATTAACAATAACAAACACACAATTAACAAAAACATACAACAAACTAACAATAACAACACAACAACTAACAATAACAAACACAACAATTAACAATAACAAACACAACAATTAACAAAAACATACAACAACTAACAATAACAAACACACAAAACTAACAATAACAAAACACACAACTAACAATAACAAACACACAACAACTAACAATAACAAACACACAACAACTAACAATAACAAACACAACAATTAACAATAACAAACACAACAACTAACAATAACAAACACAACAATTAACAATAACAAACACACAATTAACAATAACAACACAACAACTAACCCAAAAACAAACACAACAATAACAATAACAAACACAACAATTAACAAACAACAAAACACAACAATTAACAATAACAAACACACAATTAACAATAACAAACACAACAATTAACAATAACAAACACACAATTAACAATAACAAACACAAAACTAACAATAACAAACACAACAATTAACAATAACAAACACAACAATTAACAATAACAAACACAACAATTAACAATAACAAACACAACAATTAACAATAACAAACACAACAACTAACAATAACAAACACAACAATTAACAATAACAAACACAACAATTAACAATAACAAACACAACAATTAACAATAACAAACACAACAACTAACAATAACAAACAAAACTAACAATACAAACAAACATAACAATAACAAACACAACAATTAACAATAACAAACACAAATAACAATAACAAACACAACAATTAACAATAACAAACACACAATTAACAATAAACAAACACAACAATAACAATAACAAACACAACAATTAACAATAACAAACACAACAACTTACAATAACAAACAACAACAATAACATAACAAACACAACAATTAACAATAACAAACACAACAATTAACAATAACAAACACAACAATTAACAATAACAAACACAACATAACAATAACAAAACACAACAATTAACAATAACAAAACAACAATAAATAAAAAAAAACAAATAACAAAACACAACAATTACAAAACAAAAAAACACAATAACAATAACAAACATCAACAACTAACAATAACAAAACACAACAATTAACAATAACAAACACAACAATAACAATTTAACAAACACAAAATAAACAATAACAAACACCAAAACTAACAATAACAAACACAACAATAACAATAACAAAACACAACAACTAACAATAACAAACACAACAAAAACAAAAACAAAACAACAATAAACAAAACAAAACACAACAACTAACAATAAACAAAAACAACAGTAACAAACAAAATAACAGTAACAAACAAACTAACAGTAACAAACACAACATAACAAAACAAACAAACAAACAACTAACAGTAACAAACACAAACAAATAACAAACTAACAAACACAACAACTAACAGTAAAACAAACACAACAATAACAATAACAAACACAACAACTAACAGTAAAAACAAACAACAGACAACTAACAATAACAGTAACACCAACAACTAACATAAAACAAAAAACAAAACAAACACAACAATAAAAAACAAAAACTAACAATAACAAACAAAACAAACAATAACAAACACAACAACTAACAAACAAACAACAACAAAAACAAAACAAAAACAAAACTAACAGTAACACAACAACAACTAAGTAACAAACACAACAACAGTAACAAAACAAACAACTAACAGTAACAAACACAACTAACAGTTACAAACAAAACTAACAGTAACAAACACAACGTAACAGTAACAAACACAACAACTAACAGTAACACGCAAAACTAACAGTAACAAAGAAAGCTAACAGTAACAATACACAACTAACAGCAACAAACAAACTAACAGAAAACACAACAACTAACAGTAACAAACAAACTAACAGTAACAAACAAAACTAACAGTAACAAACACAAACTAACAGTAACAAACAAAAACTAACAGTAAAAACACAACAACAGTAACAAACAAAACTAACAGTAACAAACAAAACTAACAGTAACAAACAAACAACTAAAGTAACAAACAAACAAACAGTAACAAACAAAACTAACAGTAACAAACACAACAACTAACAGTAACAAACACAACAACAGTAACAAATGCAAAAACTAACAGTAACAAACACAACAGCTAACAGTTACAAACAAAACTAACAGTAACAAACACAACTAACAGTAACAAACACAACAACTAACAGTAACAAACACAACTAACAGTAACAAACAACAACTAACAGTAACAAACACAATAAGTACCTTCATGCCGGTGATCTGCTCTTGATCCAAGGAACTATACTGATCACCTTCCTTGAATCAAACCCGATTCCCTCGCATTGACCAGATGCCACATGACTCCTGCGAGTTTAGCGCTTCCTTTGATGAAAGTAGCGTTGTTTTATACACTGTATATACTGTATGATTCAAGATTATAACAAACCCTGGTTAAGACAATAATTAGAGAGAGAGAGAGAGAGAGAGAGAGAGAGAGAGAGAGAGAGAGAGAGAGAGAGAGAGAGAGAGAGAGAGAGAGAGAGAGAGAGAGAGAGAGAGAGAGAGAGAGAGCATGTCATACTAACAACTCACGAGTAATTTCAAAACATATAAGTTACTGCTCACTTTAAGTAATTAAGAAGCCATTTGAAAGCATTAAGAATAAATCAGTGAGGAAGTAGGACCCAGCTGGCTGATTGTCTCCCTCTGACCACTGTCTGATTGTCTCCCTCTGACCACTGTCTGATTGTCTCCCTCTGACCACTCTCTGATTGTCTCCCTCTGACCACTCTCTGATTGTCTCCCTCTGACCACTCTCTGATTGTCTCCCTCTGACCACTGTCTGATTGTCTCCCTCTGACCACTGTCTGATTGTCTCCCTCTGACCACTGTCTGATTGTCTCCCTCTGACCACTCTCTGATTGTCTCCCTCTGACCACTCTCTGATTGTCTCCCTCTGACCACTCTCTGATTGTCTCCCTCTGACCACTCTCTGATTGTCTCCCTCTGACCACTCTCTAGTTGTCTCCCTCTGACCACTCTCTAGTTGTCTCCCTCTGACCACTCTCTAGTTGTCTCCCTCTGACCACTCTGATTGTCTCCCTCTGACCACTCTCTGATTGTCTCCCTCTGACCACTCTCTAGTTGTCTCCCTCTGACCACTCTCTAGTTGTCTCCCTCTGACCACTCTCTAGTTGTCTCCCTCTGACCACTCTGATTGTCTCCCTCTGACCACTCTCTGATTGTCTCCCTCTGACCACTCTCTGATTGCTCCTTGACACTCTCTGATTGCTCCTCTGACCACTCCTGATTGCCCTCCCTCTGACCACTCTCTGATTGTCTCCCTCTAAACCACTCTCTGATTGTCCCCTCTGACCACTCTCTGATTGCTCTCCCTCTGACCACTCTCAAATTTGCTCCTCCCTCTGACCACTCTCTAATTGCTCCCCCTCTGACCACTTCCTGATGCTCCCCTCTGACCACTCTCTGTTTGCTCTCCCTCTGACCACTCTCTAATTGCTCTCCCTCTGACCACTCTCTAATTGCTCTCCCCGACCACTCCTAATTGCTCTCCCTCTGACCAATCTCTGATTGCTCTCCCTCTGACCACTCTCTAATTGCTCTCCCTCTGACCACTCTCTAATTGCTCTCCCTCTGACCACTCTCAAATTTTGCTCTCCCTCTGACCACTCTCTGATTGCTCTCCCCCTGACCACTCTCTAATTGCTCTCCCTCTGACCCTCTATTTGCTCTCCCTCTGACCACTCTCTAATTGCTCTCCCTCTGACCACTCTCTAATTGCTCTCCCTCTGACCACTCTCTAATTGCTCTCCCTCTGACCACTCTCTGATTGCTCTCCCTCTGACCACTCTCTAATTGCTCTCCCTCTGACCACTCTCTAATTGCTCTCCCTCTGACCACTCTCTAATTGCTCTCCTTTTATCTTACTAATAAACAGTAGAAGGTAGAGCTGCGTACTGACACACCAACAACAACAACAGTAATTAGTGAAAGCTGAAGCAGAGGTAATAACAACAACGATTATCTTGATAATTTAATTATAAGACAACAACAATAATAATAATAATGATAATAAAAACAATAATAAACTAATAAAATAACAATAAATAAGAAGAAGAATAAAAGAAGATAACACCATAATTGTTAATATCTGTGTATATACGACAGATATAAATTATTAATTAATAATAAGCTGACTGGCTGATAACAGTAATGAAATTAGTTGTTTACACTCAGTATTTGCTGTAAATCTGTTTACACACTGTTTACGTTTCTTACACAAACTTATAAAGCAATTAACTGCTACTTAAACAATATAGTGATTTTTTCCAAACAAGTATTCCTCTTGTTTACACAAAATCAACGTCTGTTTACGTCTAAAAAATTGTTTGCAGCAAGTACGATGCTCTTTACAAATTAAGGATGTATATACACCGTGATGTGTACAGGTGGTGAGTCCACATTAATCCGTATTTTAGCGATTTAAAGTATTTTTGAGTTAGACGAGGTAGTGTGTAGTCGATCGGATTTAACCCTCATTAAACAAACTATATACATAAATTTTTTTGCCTTATTTGTATTGCCATCCGTCCCAAAGCGAATTTACTACAATCACGTTACTTTGTTCCTCTACGCCTGTGTTTATTAACTTCACATAAATGCCTACAAAATTACCACGTCCATTTATCTTTTATTTGCACTCACTCCATGTTATATATAAAAGATAATTTCTTTGGTTTCCCCTTTACAGTCCCTTGAAGTCAGCAGTGAGACATGTACTACCCGACGGAGGGACGGTATCCTGAAGAACCAAGTCCATACCCAGAGGACGTTCCGGACTCCTGGCCACACCATCCAACACTGCAAGACCAATACAGGTACGACCACCACAACTACTACACTCAAAGGTGGTCGTGGCGTTGTATAATTGATAGTATAAATTATACTACCATATAACTAACAACAATTTAACCATAATTTGTAAAGGGGCAAGGTAGTGGAAGGCCTCCGTCAGAAGACCAAAACCTGCAACTGTATGTCATTATATGACTAAGACCCACATCAGGAAACACTTGTCCTGTTTCCTGACGAACCTTACCTAACCTCACCTATCAACATAACACACGAAACAGCCTCTGCTGTAAATAATAATTTAAAAACAGGTTTTGTAATATTCATCTTCAGCAAAACATTGCTTACGGTAGAATCTGTGATGTGTGTGGTATTTGTCTCGAGGACAGTGAGACCAGAACTCAGAAAGATCGCGAGTTACAGTGTGTAGAATGTTGGTGTAGCAGTCTGTGTTGGTGGGTCATCAGTCAGGAATCAGTGCTGTGTTCACTAGGCTTTATCAGGTGATGGCTCCTTCAGTGTCCGGACACTGCAGTAACACACTCTACCTTCATCATGACTGCTCCTTCAGTGTCCGGACACTGCAGTAACACACTCTACCTTCATCATGACTGCTCCTTCAGTGTCCGGACACTGCAGTAACACACTCTACCTTCATCATGACTGCTCCTTCACCGTCCGGGCACTGCAGTAACACACTCTACCTTCATCATGACTGCTCCTTCACCGTCCGGACACTGCAGTAACACACTCTACCTTCATCATGATTGCTCCTTCAGTGTCCGGACACTGCAGTAACACTACCTTCATCATGACTGCTCCTTCAGTGTCCGGACACTGCAGTAACACAACCTTCCTGGCCGCCTGGACACCCACTACCAACCCTTCATTAAGTATCATAAAGTGAAACATAAGTATGTGTCTGTCACGTGTCTCATCACCTTAGGAATGTTAGTGTAAGGGCCACATGTGCATACTGCGTTCTTGTGCTCCGTAATGCTACTGCGTTCACTTGCGTAAGCCACTCCCTTACTGGTGCTCCGTCATGCTCTGCGTACTTGGTGCTCCGTAAAGCTACTTACGATGCGTTACTTGGGCTCCGTAATGCTACTGCGTTACTTGGTGCTCCGTAATGCTACTGCGTTACTTGGTCCTCCGTAATGCTACTGCGTTACTTGGTGTCCGTAATCTACTGCGTTACATTTGTGCTCCGTATGCTACTGCGTTACTTGGATGCTCCGTAAGCACATACGCGTTACTTGGTGCTCCGTTAATGCACTACTGCGTTAAAATGGTGCTCCGTAATGCTACTGCGTTACTTGGTGCTCCGTAATGCACTGCGTTACATGGTGCTCCCGTAATGCTACTGCGTTACTTGGTGTCTCCGGAATGCTAACTGCGTTACTTGGATGCTCCGTAATGCTACTGCGTTTACCTTAGTGCTCCGTAATGCTACCTGCGTCACTACTTGGTGCTCCGTAATGCTACTGCGTTACATGAGCCATCCGTTTAAAGCTACTGCGTTTATTGGTGCTCGCAAGCACTAGCGTTATTGGTGCTCCGTAATGCTACTGCGTTACTTGATGCCGTTGCTACTGCGACGGTGCTACTAAACTTTGCGTAACTTGGTGCTTTCCCTATATCTACTGCGTTTACTTGGTGCCCATGCCGTTAATGCTCTACTACTGCGTTACTTGGTGCTTCCGTAATGCTACTGCGTTACTTGGTGCTCCGTAATGCTACTGCGTTAATTGGTGCTCCGTAATGCTACTGCGTTACTTGGTGCTCCGTAATGCTACTGCGTTACTTGGTGCTCCGTAATGCTACTGCGTTACTTTGGTGCTCCGTAATGCTACTGCGTTACTTGATGCTCCGTAATGCTACTGCGTTACTTGGTGCTCCGTAATGCTACTGCGTTACTTGGTGCTCCGTAATGCTACTGCGTTACTTGGTGCTCCGTAATGCTACTGCGTTACTTGATGCTCCGTAATGCTACTGCGTTACTTGGTGCTCCGTAATGCTACTGCGTTACTTGGTGCTCCGTAATGCTACTGCGTTACTTGGTGCTCCGTAATGCTACTGCGTTACTTGGTGCTCCGTAATGCTACTGCGTTACTTGGTGCTCCGTAATGCTACTGCGTTACTTGGTGCTCCGTAATGCTACTGCGTTACTTGGTGCTCCGTAATGCTACTGCGTTACTTGGTGCTCCGTAATGCTACTGCGTTACTTGGTGCTCCGTAATGCTACTGCGTTACTTGGTGCTCCGTAATGCTACTGCGTTACTTGATGCTCCGTAATGCTACTGCGTTACTTGGTGCTCCGTAATGCTACTGCGTTACTTGGTGCTCCGTAATGCTACTGCGTTACCCTTGGTGCTCCGTAATGCTACTGCGTTACTTGGTGCTCCGTAATGCTATACTGCGTTACTTGGTGCTCCGTAATGACTACTACAGCGTTACTTGGTGGCTCCGTAATGCTACTGTGTTACTTGGTGCTCCGTAATGCTACTGCGTTACTTGGGGCTCCGTAATGCTACTCTGCGTTACTTGGTGCTCCGTAATACTACTGCGTTACTTGATGCTCCGTAATGCTACTGCGTTACTTGGTGCTCCGTAATACTACAGTGTTACTTGGTGCTCCGTAATGCTACTGCGTTACTTGGTGCTCCGTAATGCTACTACGTTACTTGATGCTCCGTAATGCTACTGCGTTACTTGGTGCTCCGTAATACTACAGTGTTACTTGGTGCTCCGTAATGCTACTGCGTTACTTGGTGCTCCGTAATGCTACTGCGTTACTTGGTGCTCCGTAATGCTACTGCGTTACTTGGTGCTCCGTAATCTACTGGGTTTCTTGGTGCTCCGTAATGCTACTGCGTTACTTGGTGCTCCGTAATGCTACTACGTTACTTGGTGTTCCGTAATGCTACTCAGTGTTACTTGGTGCTCCGTAATGCTACTCAGTGTTACTTGGTGTTCCGTAATGCTACTGCGTTACTTGGTGCTCCGTAATGCTACTGCGTTACTTGGTGCTCCGTAATGCTACTGCGTTACTTGGTGCTCCGTAATACTACTGCGTTACTTGGTGCTCCGTAATGCTACTGCGTTACTTGGTGCTCCGTAATGCTTCTGCGTTACTTGGTGCTCCGTAATGCTACTGCGTTACTTGGTGCTCCGTAATGCTACTGCGTTACTTGGTGGTGCTCCGTAATGCTTCTGCGTTACTTGGTGCTCCGTAATGCTACTGCGTTACTTGGTGCTCCGTAATGCTACTACTGCGTTACTTGGTGCTCCGTAATGCTTACTGCGTTACTTGATGCTCCGTAATGCTACTGCGTTACTTGGTGCTCCGTAATGCTACTGCGTTACTTGGTGCTCCGTAATACTACAGTGTTACTTGGTGCTCCGTAATGCTACTGCGTTACTTGGTGCTCCGTAATGCTACTAAGTTACTTGATGCTCCGTAATGCTACTGCGTTACTTGGTGCTCCGTAATACTACAGTGTTACTTGGTGCTCCGTAATGCTACTGCGTTACTTTGGCTCCGTAATGCTACTGCGTTACTTGATGCTCCGTAATGCTACTGCGTTACTTGGTGCTCCGTAATGCTACTGCGTTACTTGGTGCTCCGTAATGCTACTGCGTTACTTGGTGCTCCGTAATGCTACTGCGTTACTTGGTGCTCCGTAATGCCTACTGCGTTACTTGTGCTCCGTAAATGCTACTGCGTTACTTGGTGCTCCGTAATGCTACTGCGTTACTTGGTGCTCCGTAATGCTAACTGCGTTACTTGGTGCTCCGTAATACTACGGTTACTTGGTGCTCCGTAATGCTACTGCGTTACTTGGTGCTCCGTAATGCTACTACGTTACTTGATGCTCCGTAATGCTACTGCGTTACTTGGTGCTCCGTAATACTACAGTGTTACTTGGTGCTCCGTAATGCTACTCAGTGTTACTTGGTGCTCCGTAATGCTACTGCGTTACTTGATGTTCCGTAATGCTACTGCGTTACTTGGTGCTCCGTAATACTACAGTGTTACTTGGTGCTCCGTTAATGCTACCTCAGTGTATACTTTTGGTGCTCCGTAATGCTACTGCGTTACTTGGTGCTCCGTAATGCTACTGCGTTACTTGGTGCTCCGTAATCTACAGCGTTACTTGGTGCTCCGTAATGCTACTTGCGTTACTTGGTGCTCCGTAATGCTACTGCGTTACTTGATGCTCCGTAATGCTACTGCGTTACTTGGTGCTCCGTAATACTACAGTGTTACTTGGTGCTCCGTAATGCTACTCAGTGTTACTTGGTGTTCCGTAATGCTACAGCGTTACTTGGTGCTCCGTAATGCTACTGCGTTACTTGGTGCTCCGTAATACTACAGTGTTACTTGGTGCTCCGTAATGCTACTCAGTGTTACTTGGTGCTCCGTAATGCTACTGCGTTACTTGGTGCTCCGTAATGCTACTGCGTTACTTGGTGCTCCGTAATACTACTGCGTTACTTGGTGCTCCGTAATGCTACTGCGTTACTTGGTGCTCCGTAATGCTACTGTACTGGCGTATGCTACTGGTTTGGTGCTCCGTAATGCTTCTGCGTTTACTTGTGCTCCGTAATGCTACTGCGTTACTTGGTGCTCCGTTAATGACTGGGCCTAATGCTACTGCGTTACTTGGTGCTCCGTAATGCTACTGCGTTTTCTTGGTGCTCCGTAATGCTACTGCGTTACTTGGTGCTCCGTAATACTACAGTGTTACTTGGTGCTCCGTAATGCTACTGCGTTACTTGGTGCTCCGTAATGCTACTACGTTACTTGATGCTCCGTAATGCTACTGCGTTACTTGGTGCTCCGTAATTACCGTACTTGGCCTAAGCTGCGTTACTTGGTGCTCCGTAATGCTACTGCGTTACTTGGTGCTCCGTAATCTACTGTTACTTGGTGCTCCGTAATGCTACTGCGTTACTTGGTGCTCCGTAATACTACAGTGTTACTTGGTGCTCCGTAATGCTACTAGCGGTTACTTGGTGCTCCGTAATGCTACTGCGTTACTTGGTGTCCGTAATGCTACTGCGTTACTTGGTGCTCCGTAATACTACTAGCGTTACTTGGTGCTCCGTAATGCTACTGCGTTACTTGGTGCTCCGTAATCTACAGCGTTACTTGGTGCTCCGTAATGCTACTGCGTTTACTTGGTGCTCCGTAATGCTACTGTGTTACTTGGTGTTCCGTAATGCTACTGGCGTTACTTGTGCTCCGTAATGCTACTGCGTTACTTGGTGCTCCGTAATGCTACTGCGTTATTATGTGCTCCGTAATCTACTGCGTTACTTTGTGCTCCGTTATGCTACTTGTGCGTTACTTGTGTCCGTAATGCTCTTGCGTTACTTGGTGGCCCGTAAATGCTCTCATTGTGCTCCGTAATGCTACTGGCGTTACTTTTCCAGAGCTCTCGACTGGTGTGTACTACTGTTTAGTGTTACTAAGGCTATGTTCTAGCTCCTGGAGCTCTGCTACTTGCCCTCCTGCAGACTTTGACTCGTGGAGAGCTACCCTACCCTGTGACTCCGTATACTGTGGATTGGCACCGGAGCTACTCGCACTTGTCCGTAAAGCATGTTTACTTGTGTCGTAATGTACCGTTTTGATTGTTACAAGGGTGTTCTTAGCTCCTTGGGACCCCTTCTTGGTCCCTACATGCCACTCTTACTCTGCTCCAGATTTATCATACCTTCTTGAAGATGCCTCCTACACATCTCAAGTGTACTTCCTGCGAATCTACTGAGTTACTTCCTACAGTAATAAACTCTTGGTCGTAATTACGCTACATTGGTGTTCGAATGTACGCGTAACTGGAACCTAATAACTGTTATTGGCCCGTTCGTCTGACTTACATAGGTGCTCGCCGTAATCTTCTTCTTGTGTCTATGCTTTCGTTACTTGTCTCCAACACTGTCTCTCCCTGGTGCTCCTGAATTCACTTCAGTGTACTCTTGTCTGTAATCTGAACTTACTGGTCTCCTATCTACTGTCACTTTCTCCAGTATGTATACGTCTCATCTGTCCCTATGCTACCTCTACTTGGACTCCAAGGAAACATTTACTGGGCCTACACTTCGACTTGGTTCTAATCACCTGCAGTTTCAACCTCCTGTCTCGTTTGTGTGCTCCGTAATGTCCAGCACTTGCGTGTGCACCCTACTACCTTGGTTATTGAAGCTTCCGTCCACTCTCATACCTCCCTGAATGGTCGCGCCGGAACTCGGTACGTTGGTGCTCCGTTGTTAAGTGTTTGGTGGTGTTGTAGTGTTGTGGTGCGTTATCATTGAGTTTACTTTTCTGACTTGAGTTACTTATCTAGTGTTACTTAGTGTTCTTGAGCTACTTCCGCAGTTTGGGGAGAGGCTCCAGTTCGCTCCGTGAGGAATTGCTACTGGCAGCATTTTTCCAGGAGCCCACCATGGTTATGTACCACCTTTTATTTTTACACGTAATCCCTAGCTCCTGACCCCGCCTCTCACTTGCCCTCCTTGGCCAGATTTTCACACTGTGGAGCTACCCTACCCCCGTGGGACTCACCATCTGTGGTTCAGGGGTCCATCACAGCTCCTGTGTATGTGTGTGTGTGTGTATTCACCTATTTGTTGTTGGCAGGGTCGGTTCATAGCTTCTGGCCCCACCTCTTCTCTGGTCGCTACTATGTCCACTCTCTCCCTGCTCCATGAGCTTTATCATACCTCTTCTTAAAGATATGTATGGATCCTGCCTCCACTACATCACTCTCCAGATTGTTCCACTTCCTGACAACTCTATGACTGAAGAAATACTTCCTAACATGGTATAAACCTTGGTAATAAATACCGACAAGTTGGTTTAGAAAGACACGTAAGCAAACACTATAACATATTTATTAGAAAACGTTTCGGTCCTGGGACCTTGATCAAGGTCCCAGGACCGAAACGTTTTCTAATAAATATGTTATAGTGTTTGCTTACGTGTCTTTCTAAACCAACTTCCTAACATCCCTGTGACTCATTTGAGTTTTCAACTTCCAGCTGTGACTCCTTGTTGCTGTCACATCTCTGAAACATTCTGTCTCTATCCACCTTGTCAATTTCTCTCAGTATTTATACGTCGTCTATCATGTCCCCTTCTATTCCTCCTGCTCCCTCAGGACCCAAGGAGAGACATTATCTGGGCCTACCACCTTCGAGGTATCTAGTTCACCTAGCAGTTTCTTCACCTCCTTCTCGGTTGTGTGCAGTGTGTCCAGCACTTGCTGGTGCACCCTACCACCTTGGTTTCCTGGAAGCCTCTCCGTCCCCACTCTCATACCTCCCTGAATCGCGCGCGCGCGCGCGCGTGTGTGTGTGTGTGTGTGTGTGTGTGTGTGTGTGTGTGTGTGTGTGTGTGTGTGTGTATGTGAGTATTTTCATATACGCAAAAACGTATTTCCAAGAAATCAATTTTTTTAAGCTGCCATAAATACAAAAGAAAAAATCAGAATGGAATCCAAATATTAATGGCAGAAGAAGAAATTAGGAATAAATAGATATATTAAAAACATTCCCTCAAAAAAAAAAAAAAAGAATCTAAAATAGCTGTTTTACGAATCAAACTGAATCTTGGTATCAAAATTTACTTTGTGAAAGGAATCCTGGAATTGGAGATTCCAAGACAAGGTGATGAACAGGAATGTAAAAGATGGACAGTAATGTAGACAGAGGAAGTTACTGAACTTTGTTCCAGTGAACACTGGAGGGAGGGGGGAGTGGGCCCCACCAGGACCCCCCCTCCCTCCCTCCCTCCTCCACTTCCAACCTCCCAGAACATTCCAAGAACTGGTCACTGTGACCTCCACTGTGACTACCACTGTGACCACTACTGTGGCCTCCACTGTGACTACCACTGTGACCACTACTGTGACCTCCACTGTGACTACCACTGTGACCACTGTGACTACCACTGTGACCACAACTGTGACCTCCACTGTGACTACCACTGTGACCACTACTGTGACCTCCACTGTGACTACCACTGTGACCACTACTGTGACCTCCACTGTGACTACCACTGTGACCACTACTGTGACCTCCACTGTGACTACCACTGTGACCACTACTGTGACCTCCACTGTGACTACCACTGTGACCACTACTGTGGCCTCCACTGTGACTACCACTGTGACCACTACTGTGACCTCCACTGTGACTACCACTGTGACCACTGTGACCACTGTGACTACCACTGTGACCACTACTGTGACCTCCACTGTGACTACCACTGTGACCACTACTGTGACCTCCACTGTGACTACCACTGTGACCACTACTGTGACCTCCACTGTGACTACCACTGTGACCACTGTGACCTCCACTGTGACTACCACTGTGACCACTACTGTGACCACTGTGACTACCACTGTGACCACTACTGTGGCCTCCACTGTGACTACCACTGTGACCACTACTGTGACCTCCACTGTGACTACCACTGTGACCACTGTGACCACTGTGACTACCACTGTGACCACTACTGTGACCTCAACTGTGACTACCACTGTGACCACTACTGTGACCTCCACTGTGACTACCACTGTGACCACTACTGTGACCTCCACTGTGACTACCACTGTGACCACTACTGTGACCTCCACTGTGACCACTACTGTGGCCTCCACTGTGACCACTACTGTGACCTCCACTGTGACTACCACTGTGACCACTACTGTGACCTCCACTGTGACTACCACTGTGACCACTACTTTGGCCTCCACTGTGACCACTACTGTGACCTCCACTGTGACTACCACTGTGACCACTACTGTGGCCTCCACTGTGACTACCACTGTGACCACTACTGTGGCCTCCACTGTGACTACCACTGTGACCACTACTGTGACCTCCACTGTGACTACCACTGTGACCACTACTGTGACCTCCACTGTGACTACCCCTGTGACCACTACGTGGCCTCACTGTGACTACCACTGTGACCACTACTGTGACCTCCACTGTGACTACCACTGTGAAACCACTACTGTGGCCTCCACTGTGACTACCACTGTGACCACTACTGTGACCTCCACTGTGACTACCACTGTGACCACTACTGTGGCCTCCACTGTGACTACCACTGTGACCACTACTGTGACCTCCACTGTGACTACCACGTGACCACTACTGTGGCCTCCACTGTGACTACCCAAATGTGACCACTACTGTGACCTCCACTGTGACTACCACTGTGACCACTACTGTGGCCTCCACTGTGACTACCACTGTGACCACTACTGTGACCTCCACTGTGACTACCACTGTGACCACTACTGTGGCCTCCACTGTGACTACCACTGTGACCTCCACTGTGACCTCCACTGTGACTACCACTGTGACCACTACTGTGACCTCCACTGTGACTACCACTGTGACCACTACTCTGCCTCCACTGTACTACCACTGTGACCACTACTGTGACCTCCACTCTGACTACCACTGTGACCACTACTGTGGCCTCCACTGTGACTACCACTGTGACCTCCACTGTGACTACCACTGTGACCACTACTGTGACCTCCACTGTGACTACCACTGTGACCACTACTGTGGCCTCCACTGTGACTACCACTGTGACCTCCACTGTGACTACCACTGTGACCACACGAGAGAACTTCAATTACAAATAAAACTGTAATTAAGCACGCGACCTCTGACAATCTTGTCTATGATTATGCAGTTGCCAGCCAATCACAGCCCTTGTTTAGTTGTCTAGGCAGTTGCCAGCCAATCACAGCCCTTGTTTTGTTGTCTAGGCAGTTGCCAGCCAAAACACAGCCCTTGTTTTGTTGTCTAGGCAGTTGCCCAGCCAATCACAGCCCTTGTTTTGTTGTCTAGGGAGTTTCCAGCCAATCACAGCCCTCGTTTGTTGTCTAGGCAGTTGCCAGCCAATCACAGCCCTTGTTTTGTTGTCTAGGCAGTTGCCAGCCAATCACAGCCCTTGTTTTGTTGTCTAGGCAGTTGCCAGCCAATCACAGCCCTTGTTTTGTTGTCTAGGCAGTTGCCAGCCAATCACAGCCCTTGTTTTGTGTCTAAAGGGAGTTGCCAGCCAATCACAGCCCTTGTTTTGTATCTAGGCAGTTGCCAGCCAATCACAGCCCTTGTTTTGTTGTCTAGGCAGTTGCCAGCCAATCACAGCCCTGTTTTGTTGTCTAGGCAGTTGCCAGCCAATCACAGCCCTTGTTTTTGTCTAGGCAGTTGCCAGCCAATCACAGCCCTTTTTTGTTGTCTAGGCAGTTGCCAGCCAATCACAGCCCTTGTTTTGTTGTCTAGGCAGTTGCCAGCCAATCACAGCCCTTGTTTTGTTGTCTAGGCAGTTGCCAGCCAATCACACCCTTGTTTTTGTTGTCTAGGCAGTTGCCAGCCAATCACAGCCCTTGTTTTGTTGTCTAGGCAGTTGCCAGCCAATCACAGCCCTTGTTTTGTTGTCTAGGCAGTTGCCAGCCAATCACAGCCCTTGTTTTGTTGTCTAGGCAGTTGCCAGCCAATCACAGCCCTTGTTTTGTTGTCTAGGCAGTTGCCAGCCAATCACAGCCCTTGTTTTGTTGTCTAGGCAGTTGCCAGCCAATCACAGCCCTTGTTTTGTTGTCTAGGCAGTTGCCAGCCAATCACAGCCCTTGTTTTGTTGTCTAGGCAGTTGCCAGCCATCACAGCCCTTGTTTTGTTGTCTAGGCAGTTGCCAGCCAATCACAGCCCTTGTTTTGTAGTCTAGGCAGTTGCCAGCCAATCACAGCCCTTGTTTTGTTGTCTAGGCAGTTGCCAGCCAATCACAGCCATTGCTTTGCTGTCTAGGCAGCTGCCAGCCAATCACAACCCTTGTCTCATCATCTAGGCAGCTTCCAGCCAATCACAACCCTTGTCTCATCATCTAGGCAGCTTCCAGCCAATCACAACCCTTGTCTCATTATCTAGGCAGCTTCCAGCCAATCACAACCCTTGTCTCATCATCTAGGCAGCTTCCAGCCAATCACAACCCTTGTCTCATTATCTAGGCAGCTCCCAGCCAATCACAACCCTTGTCTCATTATCTAGGCAGCTTCCAGCCAATCACAACCCTTGTCTCATTATCTAGGCAGCTTCCAGCCAATCACAACCCTTGTCTCATTATCTAGGCAGCTTCCAGCCAATCACAACCCTTGTCTCATTATCTAGGCAGCTCCAGCCAATCACAACCCTTGTCTCATTATCTAGGCAGCTTCCAGCCAATCACAACCCTTGTCTCATTATCTAGGCAGCTTCCAGCCAATCACAAACCCCTTTTCTCATTATCTAGGCAGCTTCCAGCCAATCACAACCCTTGTCTCATTATCTAGGCAGCTTCCAGCCAATCACAACCCTTGTCTCATTATCTAGGCAGCTTCCAGCCAATCACAACCCTTGTCTCATTATCTAGGCAGTTGCCAGCCAATCACAACCCTTGTCTCATTATCTAGGCAGCTTCCAGCCAATCACAACCCTTGTCTCATTATCTAGGCAGCTTCCAGCCAATCACAACCCTTGTCTCATTATCTAGGCAGCTGCCAGCTAGTCACATGTCATCCTCGGCATTTTGACCAATCAATAACTAGCGGATCAGCACCACCGGTTCATCACTTAATCAGCCAGCCAATAAGATTACAAGCCCAGTTCATCACATCAGCCAGCCAACCAATCATACTACAAGCCTGACATTTCACGTCAGCCCATTAGCCAATGAGATGGCGAGTTCAGCGTAATAGCATGGAGGCAGCCAATCAGGAAGCAGTTTTATCACCATGGATGACTCCTTCACTGCCAGGACGACTCCGTCACTGCCAGGACGACTCCTTCACTGCCAGGACGACTCCGTCACTACCAGGATGACTCCGTCACTGCCAGGACGATTCCGTCACTGCCAGGATGACTCCGTCACTGCCAGGACGACTCCGTCACTGCCAGGACGACTCCGTCACTACCAGGATGACTCCGTCACTGCCAGGACGACTCCGTCACTGCCAGGATGACTCCGTCACTGCCAGGACGACTCCGTCACTGCCAGGACGACTCCGTCACTGCCAGGACGACTCCTCACTGCCAGACGACTCCGTCACTACCAGGATGACTCCGTCACTGCCAGGACGACTCCGTCACTACCAGGATGACTCCGTCACTGCCAGGACGACTCCGTCACTGCCAGGATGACTCCTTCACTGCCAGGGCGACTCCGTCACTTCCAGGACGACTCCGTCACTGCCAGGATGACTCCGTCACTGCCAGGACGACTCCTTCACTGCCAGGACGACTCCGTCACTACCAGGAGGACTCCGTCACTGCCAGGACGACTCCGCCACTGCCAGGACGACTCCGTCACTGCCAGGATGACTCCGTCACTGCCAGGACGACTCCGTCACTGCCAGGATGACTCCTTCACTGCCAGGACGACTCCGTCACTGCCAGGACGGTTCCTTCACTGCCCGGACGACTCCGTCACTGCCAGGACGACTCCGTCACTGCCAGGACGACTCCGTCACTGCCAGGACGACTCCTTCACTGCCAGGACGACTCCTTCACTGCCAGGACGACTCTGTCACTGCCAGGATGACTCCTTCACTGCCAGGACGATTCCGTCACTGCCAGGACGACTCCGTCACTGCCAGGACGACTCCTTCACTGCCAGGACGACTCCTTCACTGCCAGGACGACTACATCACTGCCAGGACGACTCCGTCACTGCCAGGATGACTCCGTCACTGCCGGGACGATTCCTTCACTGTCAGGACGACTCCGTCACTGCCAGGACGACTCCTTCACTGTCAGGACGACTCCGTCACTGCCAGGACGACTCCGTCACTGCCAGGACGACTCCGTCACTGCCAGGATGACTCCTTCACTGTCAGGACGACTCCGTCACTGCCAGAACGACTCCTTCACTGCCAGGACGACTCCTTCGCTGCCAGGACGACTCCTTCACTGCCAGGACGACTCCTTCACTGCCAGGACGACTCTTTCACTGCCAGGACGACTCTTTCACTGCCAGGACGACTCCTTCGCTGCCAGGACGACTCCTTCACTGCCAGGACGACTCCTTCACTGCCAGGACGACTCTTTCACTGCCAGGACGACTCTTTCACTGCCAGGACGACTCCTGGTTTTATTTTGATATTTTTTTGTTAAATATAACATTAATTTACTTAAATTTGCTAATTTTACCTAAAATTACCCTTATGTGTTCCGATGTTAACTTAACAAAGTTAATGTTGATAAAACTATTGGTTTAAGGTTAAAAATTTCATTTAAACAAATTTAACATAGTTACCGTTGAAATTTTTTATAGGTTAACAATTTTCTATTAACCAATTTAACGTAGTTACTGTTTGAAAATAAACCGATCATAGATAACTAGGTTTAGCGGGAACTAAAACAGAGCTTCCTTAAACCAGCAGTGACTAGCAAGAGACCAATCACAGCACCACAGCTGACAACTGACCAATCACAGCTGACAACAGACCAATAACAGCACCACAGCTGACACCTGACCAATCACAGCTGACACCTGACCAATCACAGCTGACAACAGACCAATAACAGCACCACAGCTGACACCTGACCAATCACAGCTGACAACTGACCAATCACAGCTGCCAACTGACCAATAACAGCACCACAGCTAACAGCAGACCAACCAGAGCACCACAGCTGACAACATACCAATCACAGCGTCACAACCGACCAATCACAGCGCCACAACCGACCAATCAGGAGGCTAGTAGCCCTCAGAGAAGTGGGTTGCGTCTCACGTGTCAACCGACCAATCACAGCGTCACAACCGACCAATCACAGCGCCACAACCGACCAATCAGGAGGCTAGTAGCCCTCAGAGAGGTGGGTTGCGTCTCACGTGTCAACAAACATTGATAACGTAGCAAGGAAGAACAAACAACTGATAACGCTAATTGTTAATAATATTTTACCGCTCCAACCTTCGTTATCAACCGGTTTTTTTATCTCTTAAAACCACCAACTAAATAAAAAAATTATATGTATTAATAATAATAGCATTATTAATATATATATATATATATAATAATATATATATATATATTATATATATATATATATATATATATATATATATATATATATATATATAAAATATATGTCGTGCCGAATATGTAAAACTGGTCAATTAGCAAGAACTCATTTAAAATTAAGTCCTTTCTAAAATTTTCTCTTATAAGTTTAAAGATATATTTTTTTGATTAATGTTAATGTAAAAATTTTTAATTTTGCTCCAAAAGAATCTTAGAAAACTTACCTAACCTTATTATAACAAGAACAATTTATTTAGCCTAACCCAACTAAATATATTTTAGATTTGTTTACAATAATTTAATACTAAACAAACACAGTGAAATATATTTTTTCGTTAGGTTCAGAATGATTTTGGCGAAATTATTGCATACGCAAATTTTCACTTGTCCTATATGGCAAGATGAGCGTTGCTATTTAAGCCAAGATCGCAAGTTCTGCCTATTCGGCACGACATATATATATAATATATATATATATATATATATATATATATATATATATATATATATATATATATATATATATATTATATATATATGCAAAACAACCACTCTGAAAGAATAGAGAAATTCCAAGCGCTTTCGTGACTACTCACATTATCAAGGAACTATGAAAGTAAAGCATCCAAGGAAGGTATATAAGGGGTCTGGCAACACCTCACTATCAGATCCCACAACGGTTAAACACCTGACGCGCGCCGACCCAACTTGGATAGGTCCTTTGCACAACTCACCCACAAACTATTCTACCCAAGAAAATTTAAAAATTATTATTTGTCCAGTGTATTATTAAATTCTTCACAAATTCTGTTAATTATAAATGGATCTAATTTATATAAACCAAAGGAAATATTCATATTATTGTCAAAACTGCTTTTTATGAAACAAGATTCAATTATATATATATATATATATATATATATATATATATATATATATAATATATATATATATATATATATATATATATATATATAATTAGCTATATTACTGACAATAATTCTTGCTATACTATTACGATCCTTAATGATGTCTACTTTACGATACCTGTGTCAGCTTGGCTATATTAGGATATGTTCCGTGCAGACTATGGTGGAGCAGAGAGTGCAGGCAGCAGGTACACCAGCAGCAGTGTGTGGACGCAGGCAACACCAGGTGAGCTGCTGTTGATGCTATCTTGATGTTACGTTGATGCTATACTGATGTTATTATGTTATACTGATGTTTAATTTTTTTCTTGTGTGTGGGAGGAGTAAGTGAGGGGAAAGAGGTGAGAACAAATGTTATTTTTCCCTCTCTCCTCCTGTGTCTCCCCTCCCTCCTTCTCTCCCCTCCCTCCTTCTCTCCCCTCACCTCCACCCATATAATCCAACGTTATTGTCAGTAGAGCAGGACTGATCGGTGTGTCAGATTAACATCTCCCCTCTTTACCCCACTAACCTCCCCTCTCCCCACCAATATTCCCCCTTCCTAACTACTCTCCCCTCTAACCCACCAGTCTCCCTTCTCCCTCACCAGTCTCCCCTCTACCTCATCATTCTACCCTCTCCCCACTAAACTCCCCTCCCCCATCATCTTCTCCCCCACCCCATCAAATCACGGTATCAGGCACAAATTACATGTTGAATAATTTAGTACAAACTGCCACACCATGTTATATTATGCAACACAAACTGCCACACCATGTTATATATGCAACACAAACTGCCACACCATGTTATATTATGCAACACAAACTGCCACACCATGTTTATTATGCAACACAAACTGCCACACCATGTTATTTATGCAACACAAACTGCCACACCATGTTATATTATGCAACACAAACTGCCACACCATGTTATATTATGCAACACAAACTGCCACACCATGTTATATTATGCAACACAAACTGCCATACCATGTTATATTATGCAACACAAACGCCACACCATGTTATATTATGCAACACAAACTGCCATACCAGTTATAGTATGCAACACAAACTGCCATACCATGTTATATTATGCAACACAAACTGCCATACATGTTATATTATGCAACACAAACTGCCATACCATGTTATATTATGCAACACAAACTGCCACACCATGTTATATTATGCAACACAAACTGCCACAACCATGTTATATTATGCAACACAAACTGCCACACCATGTTATATTATGCAACACAAACTGCCACACCATGTTATATTATGCAACACAAACTGCCACCCATGTTATATTATGCAACACAAACTGCCACACCATGTTATATTATGCAACACAAACTGCCACACCATGTTATATTATGCAACACAAACTGCCACACCATGTTATATTATGCAACACAAACTGCCACACCATGTTATATTATGCAACACAAACTGCCATACCATGTTATAGTATGCAACACAAACTGCCATACCATGTTATATTATGCAACACAAACTGCCATACCATGTTATATTATGCAACACAAACTGCCATACCATGTTATAGTATGCAACACAAACTGCCATACCATGTATATATTATGCAACACAAACTGCCATACCATGTTATATTATGCAACACAAACTGCCACACCATGTTATATTATGCAACACAAACTGCCACACCATGTTATATTATGCAACACAAACTGCCACACCATGTTATATTATGCAACACAAACTGCCACACCATGTTATATTATGCAACACAAACTGCCACACCATGTTATATTATCGAACACAAACTGCCACACCATGTTATATTATGCAACACAAACTGCCACACCATGTATTACTATGACACACACTGCTATATCGTGTGCTATGTAACACACGCTACATCATGTGCTATGTAACACACGCTGCTACATCATGTGCTACTATGTAACACACACTGCTATATCGTGTGCTATGTAACACACGCTGCTACATCATGTGCTATGTAACACACGCTGCTACATCATGTGCTATGTAACACACACTGCTACATCATGTGCTACTATGTAACACACACTGCTACATCATGTGCTACTATGTAACACACGCTGCTACATCATGTGCTACTATGTAACACACGCTGCTACATCATGTGCTACTATGTAACACACACTGCTACATCATGTGCTATGTAACACACGCCGCTACATCATGTGCTATGTAACACACACTGCTACATCATGTGCTATGTAACACACTGCTACATCATGTGCTACTATGTAACACACGCTGCTACATCATGTGCTACTATGTAACACACACTGCTACATCATTTGCTATGTAACAAACACTGCTACATCATGTGCTATGTAACACACACTGCTACATCATGTGCTATGTAACACACACTGCTACATCATGTGCTACTATGTAACACACACTGCTACATCATGTGCTACTATGTAACACACACTGCTACATCATGTGCTACTATGTAACACACGCTGCTACATCATGTGCTACTATGTAACACACACTGCTACATCATGTGCTACTATGTAACACACATGCTACATCATGTGCTACTATTAACACACACTGCTACATCATGTCTACTATGTAACACACACTGCTACATCATGTGCTATGTAACACACGCTGCTACATCATGTGCTACTATGTAACACACTGCTACATCATGTGCTACTATGTAACACACGCTGCTACATCATGTGCTATGTAACACACACTGCTACATCATGTGCTACTATGTAACACACTGCTACATCATGTGCTACTATGTAACACACACTGCTACATCATGTGCTACTATGTAACACACACTGCTACATCATGTGCTACTATGTAACACACACTGCTACATCATGTGCTATGTAACACACGCTGCTACATCATGTGCTACTATGTAACACACACTGCTACATCATGTGCTACTATGTAACACACACTGCTACATCATGTGCTATGTAACACACACTGCTACATCATGTGCTATGTAACACACACTGCTACATCATGTGCTATGTAACACACGCTGCTACATCATGTGCTATGTAACACACGCTGCTACATCATGTGCTATGTAACACACGCTGCTACATCATGTGCTACTATGTAACACACACTGCTACATCATGTGCTATGTAACACACACTGCTACATCATGTGCTACTATGTAACACACACTGCTACATCATGTGCTATGTAACACACACTGCTACATCATGTGCTACTATGTAACACACACTGCTACATCATGTGCTACTATGTAACACACACTGCTACATCATGTGCTATGTAACACACGCTGCTACATCATGTGCTACTATGTAACACACGCTGCAATCTGTGCTATGTAACACACACTGCTACAAACATGTGCTACTATGTAACACACTGCTACATCATGTGCTACTATGTAACACACTGCTACATCATGTGCTACTATGTAACACACACTGCTACATCATGTGCTATGTAACACACGCTGCTACATCATGTGCTATGTAACACACTGCTACATCATGTGCTACTAGTAACACACGCTGCTACATCATGTGCTACTATGTAACACACTGCTACATCATGTGCTATGTAACACACGCTGCTACATCATGTGCTATGTAACACACACTGCTACATCATGTGCTATGTAACACACACTGCTACATCATGTGCTACTATGTAACACACACTGCTACATCATGTGCTACTATGTAACACACGCTGCTACATCATGTGCTATATGTAACACACGCTGCTACATCATGTGCTACTATGTAACACACACTGCTACATGTGCTACTATGTAACACACACTGCTACATCATGTGCTATGTAACACACGCTGCTACATCATGTGCTATGTAACACACACTGCTACATCATGTGCTATGTAACACACACTGCTACATCATGTGCTATGTAACACACACTGCTACATCATGTGCTACTATGTAACACACACTGCTACATCATGTGCTACTATGTAACACACGCTGCTACATCATGTGCTACTATGTAACACACACTGCTACATGTGCTACTATGTAACACACACTGCTACATCATGTGCTATGTAACACACGCTGCTACATCATGTGCTACTATGTAACACACACTGCTACATCATGTGCTATGTAACACACGCTGCTACATCATGTGCTATGTAACACACACTGCTACATCAAGTGCTATGTAACACACACTGCTACATCATGTGCTACTATGTAACACACACTGCTACATCATGTGATATGTAACACACGCTGCTACATCATGTGCTATGTAACACACACTGCTACATCATGTGCTATGTAACACACACTGCTACATCATGTGCTATGTAACACACGCTGCTACATCATGTGCTATGTAACACACACTGCTACATCATGTGCTATGTAACACACACTGCTACATCATGTGCTATGTAACACACGCTGCTACATCATGTGCTACTATGTAACACACACTGCTACATCATGTGCTACTATGTAACACACACTGCTACATCATGTGCTATGTAACACACGCTGCTACATCATGTGCTATGTAACACACGCTGCTACATCATGTGTACTATGTAACACCACACTGCTAAAATCATGTGCTATGTAACACACGCTGCTACATCATTGCTATGTAACACACACTGCTACATCATGTGCTATGTAACACACACTCTACATCATGTCTATGTAACACACACTGCTACATCATGTGCTACTATGTAACACACACTGCTACATCATGTGCTATGTAACACACACTGCTACATCATGTGCTATGTAACACACACTGCTACATCATGTGCTATGTAACACACACTGCTACAATCATGTGCTACTATGTAACACACACTGCTACATTTTATGTGCTACTATGTAACACACACTACATCATGTGCTATATGTAACACACGCTGCTACATCATGTGCTACTATGTAACACACACTGCTACAATGTGCTACTATGTAACACACACTGCTACATCATGTTCTATGTAACACACCTGCTACATCATGGGGCTATGTAACACACACTGCTAACATGTGCTATGTAACACACACACCTGCTACATCATGTGCTACTATGTAACACACACTGCTACATCATGTGCTACTATGTAACACACACTCACATCATGTGCTACTATGTAAACACACGACTGCTACATCATGTTCTACTATGTAACACACACGCTACAATGTGCTACTATGTAACACACACTGCTACATTTATGTGCTATGTAACACACCTGCTACATCATGTGCTACTATGTAACACACACTGCTACATCATGTGCTATGTAACACACGCTGCTACATCATGTGCTATGTAACACACACTGCTACATCATGTGCTATGTAACACACACTGCTACATCATGTGCTACTATGTAACACACACTGCTACATCATGTGCTATGTAACACACGCTGCTACATCATGTGCTATGTAACACACACTGCTACATCATGTGCTATGTAACACACACTGCTACATCATGTGCTATGTAACACACGCTGCTACATTATGTGCTATGTAACACACACTGCTACATCATGTGCTATGTAACACACACTGCTACATCATGTGCTATGTAACACACGCTGCTACATCATGTGCTACTATGTAACACACACTGCTACATCATGTGCTAAAGTAAACACACGCTGCTACATCATGTGCTATGTAACACACGCTGCTACATCATGTGCTACTATGTAACACACACTGCTACATCATGTGCTTTTGTAAACACACGCTGCTACATCATGGTGCTATGTAACACACACTGCTACATCATGTGCTATGTAACACACGCTGCTAAAATCATGTGCTATGTAACACACACCTGCTACATCATGTGCTACTATGTAACACACGCTGCTACATCATGTGCTATGTAACACACACTGCTACATCATGTGCTATGTAACACACGCTGCTACATCATGTGCTATGTAACACACGCTGCTACATCATGTGCTACTATGTAACACACACTGCTACATCATGTGCTATGTAACACACGCTGCTACATCATGTGCTATGTACACACGCTGCTACATCATGTGCTATGTAACACACACTGCTACATCATGTGCTATGTAACACACGCTGCTACATCATGTGCTATGTAACACACACTGCTACATCATGTGCTATGTAACACACACGCTGCTACATCATGTGCTATGTAACACACGCTGCTACATCATGTGCTATGTAACACACACTGCTACATCATGTGCTACTATGTAACACACACTGCTACATCATGTGCTATATGTAACACACACTGCTAAAAACATCATGTGCTATGTAACACAAATGCTACATCATGTGCTATGTAACACACCGCTGCTACATCATGTGCTATGTAACACACACTGCTACATCATGTGCTACCCATGTAACACACTGCTACATCATGTGCTACTATGTAACACACACTGCTACATCATGTGCTACTATGTAACACACACTGCTACATCATGTGCTATGTAACACACGCTGCTACATCATGTGCTATGTAACACACTGCTACATCATGTGCTACTATGTAACACACGCTGCTACATCATGTGACTATGTACACACACCTGCTACATCATGTGCTTTTGTAACACACGCTGCTACATCAGTGCTATGTAACACACACTGCCACATCATGTGCTCTATGTAACACACACTGCTACATCATGTGCACTATGTAACACACGCTGCTACATCATGTGCTACTATGTAACACACACTGCTACATCATGTGTACTATGTACACACACGCTCTACATCATGTGCTATGTAACACACACTGCTACATCATGTGCTACTATGTAACACACACTGCTACATCATGTGCTATGTAACACACACTGCTACATCATGTGCTATGTAACACACACTGCTACATCATGTGCTTCTATGTAACACACACTGCTACATCATGTGCTATGTAACACACCTGCTACATCATGTGCTATGTAACACACGCTGCTACATCATGTGCTATGTAACACAACACCTGCTACATCATGTGCTACATGTAACACACGCTGCTACATCATGTGCTACTATGTAACACACGCTGCTACATCATGTGCTACTATGTAACACACGCTGCTACATCATGTGCTACTATGTAACACACACTGCTACATCATGTGCTATGTAACACACGCTGCTACATCATGTGCTATGTAACACACACTGCTACATCATGTGCTACTATGTAACACACGCTGCTACATCATGTGCTACTATGTAACACACACTGCCCACATCATGTGCTATGTAACACACGCTGCTACATCATGTGCTTATGTAACAACACACTGCCACATCATGTGCTACTATGTAACACACACTGCTACATCATGTGCTACTATGTACACACGCTGCTACATCATGTGTACTATGTAACACACCTGCTACATCATGTACTATGTAGCACACACTGCTACATCATGTGCTATGTAACACACACTGCTACATCATGTGCTACTATGTAACACACACTGCTACATCATGTGCTATGTAACACACACTGCTACATCATGTGCTATGTAACACACACTGCTACATCATGTGCTATGTAACACACACTGCTACATCATGTGCTACTATGTAACACACGCTGCTACATGTGCTATGTAACACACGCTGCTACATCATGTGCTACTATGTAACACACGCTGCTACATGTGCTATGTAACACACACTGCCACATCATGTGCTACTATGTAACACACGCTGCTACATCATGTGCTACTATGTAACACACAGCTGCTACATCATGTGCTATGTACACACCTGCTACATCATGTGCTATGTAACACACACTGCTACATGTGCTTATGTAACACACACTGCTACATCATGTGCTACTATGTAACACACGCTGCTACATTGTGCTATGTAACACACACTGCTACATCATGTGCTACTATGTAACACACGCTGCTACATGTGCTATGTAACACACACTGCCACATCATGTGCTACTATGTAACACACGCTGCTACATCATGTGCTACTATGTAACACACACTGCTACATCATGTGCTACTATGTAACACACACTGCTACATCATGTGCTACTATGTAACACACACTGCTACATCATGTGCTATGTAACACACGCTGCTACATCATGTGCTACTATGTAACACACACTGCTACATCATGTGCTACTATGTAACACAAAACTGCTACATCAGTGCTATGTAACACACACTGCTACATCATGTGCTACTATGTAAACACACACTGCTACATCATGTGCTATGTAACACACACTGCTACATCATGTGCTACTATGTAACACACACTGCCACATCATGTGCTACTATGCAACACACACTGCTACATCATGTGCTATGTAACACACACTGCTACATCATGTGCTATGTAACACACACTGCCGCATCATGTGCTACTATGTAACACACTGCCACATCATGTGCTATGTAACACACACTGCCACATCATGTGCTACTATATAACACACACTGCTACATCATGTGCTACTATGTAACACACACTGCCACATCATGTGCTACTATGTAACACACACTGCTACATCATGTGCTACTATGTAACACACTGCTACATCATGTGCTATGTAACACACACTGCCACATCATGTGCTACTATGTAACACACACTGCTATATCATGTGCTACTATGTAACACACGCTGCTACATCATGTGCTATGTAACACACACTGCCACATCATGTGCTACTATGTAACACACACTGCTACATCATGTGCTACTATGTAACACACTGCTACATCATGTGCTACTATGTAACACACACTGCCACATCATGTGCTACTATGTAGCACATACTGCTATATCATGTACTATGTGTCAAGTGCAAACTCCTACTGTATGCAGATGACAGTGCTCTGTTAGTGACAGGTAAAGACCCACAAGATATTGCTAATGTTTTAACACTGGAACTGGAGTCCTGCAGCAAATGGTTAGTAGAAAACAAACTATCATTACACCTAGGGAAAACTGAAGCCATTCTCTTTGGCACGAAACATAAACTGAGAAGGGTAAATAATTTTAATGTTCAGTGTAATGGGGAGTCCATCACTTTGGTTTCATCAGTAAAATATCTGGAATCCCCTTTGACCCATGCATGTCAGTGAGAATTGATAGGGAACATGTAGTAAAGAAAGCGAATGCCAGACTGAAGTTCCTGTATAGACAAGCACAGTGTCTACCTACTGAGGCTCGCAGGACCCTATGTCTAGCCCTTATACAATGCCATATGGATTACGCTTGCTCTTCTTGGTACTCTGCCTTGACAAAAAAACTGAAAGATAGACTGCAAATCACCCGGAACAAAATCGTAAGATTCATCCTGGGCCTGGGACCAAGAGAACATGTAGGCCTGGGACCAAGAGAACATGTAGGCCTGGGACCAAGAGAACATGTAGGCCTGGGACCAAGAGAACATGTAGGCCTGGGTACAAGAGAACATGTAGGTCTGGGACCAAGAGAACATGTAGGCCTGGGACCAAGAGAAAGTAGGCCCGGGACCCAAAAGAACATGTAGGCCCGGGACCAAGAGAACATGTAGGCCTGGGGCCAAGAGAACATGTAGGCCAGGATGAATTACAGCAGTTGGATATGCTGAATGTTGAAGACAGAATAAAACAACTGAAGCTAAATCATGTTTATAAAATTGTTCACAAACAATGTCCAGAATATCTTGCTGTCAATTTTGTCAAGGTCGACAACCAAAGCAATCATAGTACTAGGGGGGGGAGAGCACAACTTTGTAGTAGCCACAGTCATTGGCCAGGCTTCAAACACCTTTTATTGTACAGCAATAAAGGAATGGAACAGACTGCCCGCACATGTCAAAGCCAGTCATAGTATGAACCAGTTCAAGAAGAGAAGCAAAAGTTGCTTAATGAATGTAGAGACAGAAAGGGAGGGGAATAATTTTTTGTTTTAGCTAACACACGTGTAATTTTACCTTATTCCTAGTAATGACCCTCGTATTGTAGTCTTAATGACCCTCGTGTAGTAGATAGTCTTAATGACCCTCGTATTGTTGATAGTCTTAATGACCCTCGTGTAGCAGATAGTCTTAATGACCCTCGTGTAGTAGATAATCTTAATGACCCTCGTGTAGTAGATAGTCTTAATGATCCGTGTAGTAGTCTTAATGACTCTCGTTTGTTGATAGTCTTTAAAGACCTCGGTGTAGTATCTTAATGACCCTCGGTAGTAGATAGTCTTAATGATTCGTTGTAGTCTTAATGACCTCGTGTAGTAGATAGTCTTAATGACCCTCGTGTAGTAGTCTTAATGACCCTCGTGTAGTAGATAGTCTTAATGACCCTCGTATTGTAGTCTTAATGACCCTGTGTAGAGATAGTCTTAATGACCCCCGTGTAGTAGTCTTAATGACCCCGTGTAGTAGATAGTCTTAATGACCCTGTTTGTTGATAGTCTTAATGACCCGTTAGTTGGGTAGTCTTAATGACCCCCGTGTAGAGATAGTCTTAATGACCCTCGTGTAGTTGATAGTCTTTAATTGGACCCTTTGTATTGTTGATAGTCTTAATGACCCTCGTATTGTAGTCTTAATGACCCTCGTGTAGTAGATAGTCTTAATGACCCTCGTATTGTTGATAGTCTTAATGACCCTCGTATTGTAGTCTTAATGACCCTCGTGTAGTAGATAGTCTTAATGACCCTCGGTTTTAGTAGTATAGCCTTAATGACCCTGTGTAGTTTTTGAGATAATCCCTTTAAAGACCCTCGGGAAAAAGTAGTGGATAGTCTTAATGATCCTCGTGTAGTAGTCTTAATGACCCTCGTGTAGTAAATAGTCTTAATGACCCTCGTGTAGTAGATAGTCTTAATGACCCTCGTGTAGTAGATAGTCTTAATGACCCTCGTGTAGTAGATAGTCTTAATGACCCTCGTGTAGTAGGTAGTCTTAATGACCCTCGTGTAGTGATAGTCTTAAGACCTCCCTGTAGTTTGATAGTCTTAATGATTTCCCCGTGTAGTAGTCTTTAAAGACCTCGTGTAGTAGATGTCTTAATGACCTCGTATTGTTGATAGTCTTAATGACCCCCGTGTAGTAGATAGTCTTAATGACCCCCGTGTAGTAGATGTCCCTTTAAAGACCCTCGTGTTTGTAGATAGTTTATGACCCTCGTGTAGTAGTCTTAATGACCCTCGTGTTTGTAGATAGCTTAATGACCCTCGTGTAGTAGATAGTCTTAATGACCTTGTGTAGTTTGATAGTCTTAATGACCCCCGTGTAGTAGATTTGTTTAATGACCCTCGTGTAGTAGTCTTAATGACCTCGTGTAGTAGATAGTCTTAATGACCCTCGTGTAGTAGATAGTCTTATGGGCCCTCGTGTAGTAGATAGTCTTAATGACCTTGTGTAGTAGATAGTCTTAATGACCCTCGTGTAGTAGATAGTCTTAATGACCCTCGTGTAGTAGTTAATCTTTAAAGACCCTGTGTAGTAGATGTCTTAATTTACCCTCGTGTAGTAGTTGTCTTAATGACCCTCGTGTAGTAGATGTTTAATGACCCTTGTGTAGTAGATAGTCTTAATGACCCCTTTTTGTGTAGTAAGATAGTCTTAATGACCCTCGTGTTTGTAGTCTTAATGACCCTCGTGTAGTAGATATCTTAATGACCCTCGTGTAGTAGATAATCTTAATGACCCCCGTGTAGTAGATAATTTAATGACTCGTGTATAGTAGTCTTATGAAACCTCGTTGTAGTAGTGTCTTAATGACCCTCGTGTAGTAGATAGTCTTAATGACCCCCGTGTAGTAGATAAATCTAATGACCCTCGTGTAGTAATCTTTAAAGACCCTCGTGTAGAGATATCTTAATGACCTCGTGGGAGTAGATAATCTTAATGACCCCCGTGTGTTGATATCTTAATGACCTCGTGTATAGATAGTCTTAATGACCCTGTGTAGTAAGTCTTAATGACCCTTGTGTAGTAGATAGTCTTTTAAAGACCCTCGTGTAGTAGATAATCTTAATGACCCTGTGTAGTAGATAATCTTAATGACCTTGTGTAGTAGATAGTCTTAATGACCCCCGTGTAGTAGATAGTCTTAATGACCCTCGTGTAGTAGATAGTCTTAATGACCCTTGTGTAGTAGATAGTCTTAATGACCCTTGTGTAGTAGATAGTCTTAATGACACTCTGGTAGTAGATAGTCTTAATGACCCTCGGTAGTAGATAGTCTTAATGACCCTCGTGTAGTAGATAGTCTTAATGGGCCCTTGTGTAGTAGATAATCTTAATGACCCTTGTGTAGATAGTCTTTAAAGACCCTCGTGTAGTAGATAGTCTTAATGCCCTTGTGTAGTAGATAGTCTTTAATGACCCCTGTTTAGAGATAGTCTTAATGACCTCGTTTGTAGTACTAGTTTTTAATGACCCTCGTGTAGTAGATAGTCTTAATGACCTCGTTTAGTAGATAGTCTTAAATGACCCTCGTGTAGTAGATAATCTTAATGACCCTCGTGTAGTAGATAGTCTTAATGACCCTCGTGTAGTAGATAGTCTTAATGACCCTTGTGTAGTAGATAGTCTTAATGACCCCTCGTGTAGTAGTCTTAATGACCCCCGTGTTGGTATATTTTTAATGACCCTCGTGTAGTAGATATCTTAATGACCTCGTTTAGTAGATATCTTAATGACCCCCGTGTAAGTAGAAGTCTTAATGACCTGTGTAGTAGATATCTTAATGACCTCGTGTAGTAGATAATCTTAAGACCCTCGTGTAGTAGATAATCTTAATGACCCTCGTGTAGTAGTTCTTAATGACCTCGTTAGTAGATAATCTTAATGACCCTCGTGTAGTAGATATCTTAATGACCCTCGTGTAGTAGATAATCTTAATGACCCTCGTGTAGTAGATAGTCTTAAAAGACCTCGTGTAGTAGATAATCTTAATGACCCTCGTGTAGTAGATAATCTTAAGACTCTCGTGTAGTAGATTTCTTAATGACCCTCGTGTGTAGATAGCCTTAATGACCCTCGTGTAGTAGATAATCTTAATGACCCTTGTGTAGTAGATAGTCTTAATGACCTCGTTTGTAGTCTTAATGACCCTTGTGTAGTAGATAGTCTTAATGACCCTTGTGTAGTAGATAGTCTTAATGACCCCCCGATTGTAGATAGTCTTAATGACCTCGTGTAGTAGATAGTCTTAATGACCCTCGTTTTAGTAGATAGCCTTAATGACCCTCGGGTAGTTAGTCCTAATGACCCTTGTGTAGTAGATAGTCTTAATGCCCTTTGGTATTGTAGTCTTAATGACCCTGTGTAGTAGATAGTCTTAATGACCCTTGTGTAGAGATAGTCTTAATGACCTCGTTGTAGATAGTCTTAATGACCCTCGTGTAGTAGATAGTCTTAATGACCCCTCGTGAGTAGTTTAATGACCCTCGTGTAGTAGATACCTTAATGGGCCCTCGTTAGTAGATAGTCTTAATGACCTTGTGTTTGTAGATAGTCTTAATGACCCTCGTGTAGATAACGGATAGTCTTAATGACCTCGTGTAGTAGATTTGTCTTAATGACCCTCGTGTAGTAGAGATATCTTAATGACCTCGTGTAGTAGATAGTCTTAATGACCCTCGTGAGTGTCTTTTAAAGACCCTCGTGTAGTAGATAATCCTTAATGACCCTCGTGTAGTAGATAGTCTTAATTTACCCTGTGTAGTAGATAGTCTTAATGACCCTCGTGATAGTAGTCTTAATGACCCTCGTGTTAGTAGTCTTAATGACCCTCGTGTAGTAGATAGTCTTTTACCCTCGTGTAGTAGATATCTTAATGACCTCGTGTAGTAGATAGTTTTAATGACCCTCGTGTAGTAGATAGTCTTAATGACCCCCGTGTAGTAGATAGTCTTAATGACCCTCGTGTAGTAGATAGTCTTAATGACCCTCGTGTAGTAGATAGTCTTAATGACCCCCGTGTAGTAGATAGTCTTAATGACCCTCGTGTAGTAGATAGTCTTAATGACCCCGTGTAGTAGATAGTCTTAATAAACCCCCGTGTAGTAGATATCTTAATGACCCTCGTGTAGTAGATATCTTAATGACCCTCGTGTAGTAGATAGTCTTAAGACCCTCGTGTAGTAGATAGTCTTATGACCCTTGGTTTGTAGATAGTTTAATGACCTCTGTGTAGTTTTGAATAGTCTTAATGACCCTCGTGTAGTAGATAGTCTTTTGACCCCCGTGTAGTAGTCTTAATGACCCTCGTGTAGTAGATATCTTAATGACCCTGTGTATGATAATTTTTAAATGAACCCCCGTGTAGTAGTCTTAATGACCCTCGTGTAGTAGATGTCTTAGGGCCCTCGTGTAGTAGATAATCTTAATGACCCCGTGTAGTAGAAATTAATGTTTTAATGGACCCTCGTGTAGTAGATAATCTTAATGACCCTCGTGTTAGTAGTCTTAATGACCTCGTGTAGTAGATAGTCTTTAATCCCTGTGTAGTAGATATCTTAATGACCCCCGTGTAGTAGATAATCTTAATGACCTCGTGTACTAGATAGTCTTAATGACCCCCGTGTAGTAGTCTTAATGACCTTTTGTAGTAGATAGTTTAATGACCTTGTGTAGTAGATAATTTAATGACCCTCGTGTAGTAAAATAATCTTAATGACCCTTGTGTAGTAGATAATCTTAATGACCCTCGTGTAGTAGATAGTCTTAATGACCCTCGTTTAGTAGATAGTCTTAATGACCCTCGTGTAGTAGATAGTCTTAATGACCCTGTGTAGTAGATAGTCTTAATGACCTGTTTTAGTAGATAATCTTTAAAGGACCTCGTGTAGTAGATAGTCTTAATGACCCTGTGTAGTAGATAGTCTTAATTTACCCTTTTGTAGTAGATAGTCTTAATGCTCTTTTAGTAGATAGTCTTAATGACCCTCGTGTAGTATAGTCTTAATGACCCCTTGTGTAGTAGATAGTCTTAATGACCTCGTTAGTAGTAGTCTTTAAAGACCCTCGTTTAGTAGATAGTCTTAATGACCCCCGTGTGTAAAATAGTCTTAATGACCCTGTGTAGTAGATAGTCTTAATGACCTCGTGTAGTAGATATCTTAATGACCCTGTGTTAGTAGTCTTAATGACCCTCGTGTAGTAGATATTTTTAATGACCCCTTGTGTAGTAGATATCTTAATGACCTCGTTTAGTAGATAATCTTAATGACCTCGTGTAGTAATAGTCTTAATGACCCTCGTGTAGTAGATAATCTTAATGACCTCGTTAGTAGATAATCTTTTAAGACCCTCGTGTAGTAGAATCTTAATGACCCTGTGTAGTAAAATAGTCTTAATGACCCCCGTGTAGTAGATAATCTTAATGACCTCGTGTAGTAGATAGTCTTAATGACCCGTGTAGTAGTTTGTCTTAATGACCTTGTGTAGTAGATATTCTTAATGACCCTGTGTAGTAGATAATCTTAATGACCCTCGTGGGAAATAGATAATCTTAATGACCTGTGTAGTAGATAGTCTTAATGACCCTCGTGTAGTAGATAACCTAATTACCCTGTGTAGTAGATAATCTTAAGACCCTTGTGTAGTAGATAATCTTAATGACCCTCGGGATTAGTAGTCTTAATGACCCCCGTGTAGTAGATAATCTTAATGACCCTGTGTAGTAGATAGTCTTAATGACCCTCGTGTAGTAGATAGTCTTAATGACCCTTGTGTAGTAGATAGTCTTAATGACCCTGTGTAGTAGATAGTCTTAATGACCCTCGTGTAGTAGATAGCTTAATGACCTCGTGTAGTAGAAGTCTTAATGACCCTGTGTAGTAGATAGCCCTTTAAAGACCCCCGTGTAGTAGGATAGTCTTTAAAGACCTTGTGGGAGTAGATAGTCTTAATGGACCTCGTTTGTAGTTCTTAATGGGCCCTGTGTAGTAGATAGTCTTAAAGACCCTTGTGAGGTAGTCTTAAAAGACCCTCGTTTGTAGATAATCTTAATGACCCTCGTGTAGTAGATAGTCTTAATGACCTTGTGTAGTAGATGTCTTAATGCCTCGTGTAGTAAGTCCAATGTGTGTAGTAGTTCTTAATGACCCTTGTGTAGTAGATGTCTTAATGACCCTCGTGTAGTAGATATCTTTTAAAGACCTCGTGTAGTAGATAGTCTTAATGACTCTGTGTAGTAGATAGTCTTAAAGACCCTCGTGTAGTAGATAGTCCCTTTAAAGACCCTCGGGGAGTAGTCTTAATGACCTCGTGTAGTAGATAGTCTTAATGACCCTCGTGTAGTAGATAGTCTTAATGACCCTCGTGTAGTAGATAGTCTTAATGACCCTCGTGTAGTAGTCTTAATGACCCTCGTGTAGTAGGTCTTAATGACCTCCGTGTAGTAGAAATCTTAATGGGCCTCGTGTAGTAGATATCTTTAAAGACCCTCGTTGTAGTAGTTTTCTTAATGACCCTGTGTAGTAGATAGTTTTAATGACCCTCGTGTAGTAGATAGTCTTAATGACCCTTGTGTAGTAGATAGTCTTAATGACCCTCGTGTAGTAGATAGTCTTAAAGACCCTCGTGTAGTAGATAGTCTTAATGACCTTGTGTAGTAGATAGTCTTAATGACCCTCGTGTAGTAGATAGTCTTAATGACCCCGTGTAGTAGATAGTCTTAATGACCCTCGTGTAGTAGATAGTCTTAATGACCCTCGTGTAGTAGATAGTCTTAATGACCCTCGTGTAGTAGTCTTAATGACCCTCGTGTAGTAGATAGCTTTAATGACCCTTGTGTAGTAGATGTCTTAATGACCCTCGTTTTTGTTTGATAGTCTTAAGACCTTTGGTAGTAATAGTCTTAATGACCCTCGTGTAGTAGATAGTCTTAATGACCTGTTTAGTAGTATAGTCTTAATGACCCTCGTGTGTAGAAGTCTTAATGACCCCTTTTGTAGTAGATAGTCTTAATGACCCTCGTGTAGTAGATAGTTCTTAAAGACCCTCGTGTAGTAGATTTTCTTAATGACCCTCGTGTAGTAGATAGTTTAAAATGACCCTGTGTAGTAGATTATCTTAATGGGCCCTTGTGTAGTAGATATCTTAATGACCCTCGTTAGTAGATAGTCTTAATGACCCTGTGTAGTAATATCTTAATGACCCTCGTGTAGTAGATATCTTAAGACCCTCGTTTAGTATTTTAATGACCCTCGTGTAGTAGAATCTTAATGACCCCCGTGTAGTAGATAATCTTAATGAAACCCCGTGTAGTGATAGTCTTAATGACCCCCGTGTAGTAGATAGTCTTAATGACCCCGTGTAGTAGGTCTTAATGACCTGTGTAGTAGTATTCTTAATGACCCCCGTGTAGTAGATAATCTTAATGACCTCGTGTAGTAGATAATCTTAATGACCTCGTGTAGTAGATAGCCCTTTAATGCCCTCGTGTGTAGATAATCTTAATGACCCTGTGTAGTAGATATCTTAAGACCCTCGTTGTAGTTCTTAATGACCCTCGTGTAGTAGATAGTCTTAATGACCCTTGTGTAGTAGATAATCTTAATGACCCCCGTATGTAGATAGTCTTAATGACCCTCGTGTAGTGATAGTCTTAATGACCTTGTGTAGTAGATGTCCTTTTAATTTACCCCCGTGTAGTAGAAAGTCTTAAAAGACCCTTGTGTAGTAGATAGTCTTAATGATCTCGTGTAGTAGATAGTCTTAATGACCCTCGTGTAGTAGATAGCTTAATGACCCTCGTGTAGTAATAGTCTTAATGACCCTGTGTAAGGGAGAAGTCTTAATGCCCTCGATTGGGAGTCTTAATGACCTGTGTAGTAGATAATCTTAATGACCCCCGTGTAGTAGATAGTCTTAATGGGCCCTTGTTGTAGATAGTCTTAATGACCCTCGTGTAGTAGGTCTTAATGACCCCCCGTGTAGTAGTCTAATGACCCTCGTGTAGTAGAGTCTTAATGACCTTGTGTAGTAGATATCTTAATGACCCTCGTGTAGTAGGAAAAGTCTTTAAAGACTCTGTGTTGTAGATAGTCTTAATGACCTCGTGTAGTAGATAGTCTTAATGACCCTCGTGTAGTAGATAGTCTTAATGACCCTGTGAGTAGTCTTTTAAAGAACCTCGTGTAGTAGATATTTAATGACCCTCGGTAGTAGATAGTCTTAATGACCCTTGTGTAGTAGATAGTTTAATGACCCTCGGTGTAGTAGTCTTAATGACCCTCGTGTAGTTGTCTTTTAAAGACTTCGTGTAGTAGAGTCTTAATGACCCTCGTGTAGTAGTCTTAATGACCCTCGTGTAGTAGATAGTCTTAATGACCCTCGTGTAGTAGATAGTCTTAATGACCCTCGTGTAGTAGATAGTCTTAATGCTTCTGTGTAGTAGTCTTAATGACCCCCGTTTTAGTTAGTAGTCTTAATGGGCCCTTGTGTAGTAGATAGTCTTAAAGACCCTCGTGTAGTAGATAGTCTTAATGACCCCCGTGTAGTAGATAGTCTTAATGACCCTCGTGTAGTAGATAGTCTTAATGACCCTCGTGTAGTAGATAGTCTTAATGACCCTTGTGTAGTAGATAGTCTTAATGACCTCGTGTAGTAGATAGTCTTAATGACCCTCGTGTAGTAGATAGTCTTAATGACACTCGTGTAGTAGATAGTCTTAATGACCCTCGTGTAGTAGATAGTCTTAATGACCCTCGTGTAGTAGATAGTCTTAATGACCCTCGTGTAGTAGATAGTCTTAATGACCCTTTGGTGTAATAGTCTTAATGACCTCGTGTAGTAGATAGTCTTAATGACCCTTGTGTAGTAAGTCTTAATGAACCTGTGTAGTAGATAGTTTTTAATTGGGCCCTCGTGTAGTAGATAGTCTTAAATGACCCTTGTTTTAGTAGATAGTCTTAATGACTATCTTAGGAATGTCTTAAGGGCCTTGTAGGATAGTCTAATGACCTGTAAATGCTTAATGCCCCGGGTGTAGGAATGCTAAATGACCCGGGATGTTTTGACCATCTTAGAATAGTTTAAATTGAATCGTGTAATTCTTAATGACTGTTAGTAATATCTTAAATGACCCAGTAATAGTTTAATGACCCTTTTGTAGTAAAAAGTCTTTCAATGGAATCATTTGTAGTCTTTAAAAGACTGTGTAGTATTTTAACGCTCAAGACCATGCTTTCAGGACTGCTCTCCCAGGATTGCTCCCCGACATGCTGGGACCATGCTCCCCAGGCCAGCCCCAAAAAGGAGCCAATCTCCCCGGGGCAGCTCCCAAAAGGGGATCTCCCAGGGCCGCCCAGGACCCCCCGGAATGAAGTAAAAATATAAAGGCGCGGAATTGGGCGAATCCCCTACGTGCCCCTTAAAAAATTTGACTGGGTTAAAGCGGTTGTGGGCCTAAGAAGTCTTAACCAAATGGTTAATCTTTTGTAGTTTTTCCAATGCTTCGTGATATTTTAACGCTCAGACTCATTTTAACCCCGAGCACTGACATGCCAGATATTTCATAACCACTCGCTAATCGGTTAGACGGTAATTTTCAAAACGCGAAAAAGGGAACAAATGGTTTTTTTCCCCCGAGCTTTATCTATGGGGGCGGCCAAGGCGGGCCTGCACACGCCGAAAAACAAAACAAAATTGGCCGAAAGGCGCCCCCCCCATCTCGCCCTATTAACAATTTAATTTGGGATAACTGTTATCCCACGGACGGGGGCGATGCCTTTATTAACCGTTTTTTTGTTAATCGGGACTTTCCACCGTGCCTATTTAATAACCCCCGCCTCCCACCGCAGATCATTTATATCCTCTCCTATCCACACAATCGGGTATATACACTCTAGATTATAAAGGATTATACAACGTGGTTTTACTCCCTTTTCTTCACACAATCACCCACACAAACGGGGGCTACGTCCGAACAAACAAAATTAAATTTAAAGTTGATATATCCCCCAAATATATTAATGAAAAGGGTTAAATGGGCACTTAACCCTACCTCTAGGAGGCCTAATCTTTAATAAACACCCACTTGTTCCCTTTTTAGCAGGAAAGGTTAGGCCCTCGGGTCCAGTTTTGATCTTCCTACTTCCCGTCTACTACTAAAAGGATTTTATTATACTGCTTTCCTACTACCTAATTTTACTCCTGCTGCTATAACTACTACTACTAGTATTACTAATGCTATTACTACTATTACTGCTGCTGTTATTACTACTTCTACTACTGCTACTACTACTACCGTTACTACTACAACTGTTACTACTGCTCCTGATTTACCCTTTAAACCTTATTATATATATATATATATATTATATATATATATATATATATATATATATATATATATATATATAATAAGCAAGACTAAAGGAGCACTGCAGTAGAGCCCCACTAGCCCATGCTAGGCAGGTTCAACTCAAACTCAAGGTCTCACCACTCAAGACACGACCTTGACACTTGGCTGCACATCTCTGTCAGACAGTCAAGTGTTCCACTGTGTCCACCTCGAGTCCACTGTTGTTCCGTTTCTTCCTCACATATCGCCAGTGTCTTACTAACAGAGTTATATATATACCTGTCTTCCATGTGTATACCTCAATTATATCTCCTCGCATTCTTCGTGATTTATAAAAACAGTAATTACAATTATCAGCAATAATAATAATAACATATTTCTTTATTACGTTATGTCTTACAATACATTACAGATCTGTGTTATATCAACAATATAATGTTCTGATTGGCGTAGACTACCAGGCGTCACCGACCAATCAGATCTCACCGGGGCTGACCCCTGGGCAGGTTCTCTCAGCCAATGAGCATACAGATGATAGTGCAGGGCACATTCTCTCTCTCGACCAATGAGCTTCCGGTACTGACCTAAGCTCTCGACCAATCACATGTCCACCGCTGGCACCAAAACAAGGCTCTCGGCCAATCGCGTTGCAGAGTTGGCCTGCCATGGCGTGTCATCCACCTCTTAGCGGATAATTTCATTCCGGTCGTGACATTAACAACGGCAGTTAGCTAGTCTGCCGAGTAATTGCTTCTGTTACAGTTGTAACGTTGTTACCCCTCGTTAGCTGTGACGTGGTACCCTTGTTAGCGGTGGCGTTGTTCCTCCTCGTTAGCTGTGACGTTATTACCTCCTTAACTGTAACGTTGTTACCCTCGTTAGCCGTAAAGTGTCACCCTCGTTACCTGTAACGTGTCACCCTCGTTACCTGTAACGTGTCACCCTCGTTACCTGTAACGTGTCACCCTCGTTACCTGTAACGTGTCACCCTCGTTACCTGTAACGTGTCACCCTCGTTACCTGTAACGTCTGGTATAAACCTTGGTAACAGATACCTACAAACTGATTTAAAAAACACGTAAGCAAACACAAGGACATATTTATTAAGAACGTTACTCTCGTGAGACCTTAATTACCTCTAACATACACAGGTACAGGTAATAATAATAATAATAATAATAATAATAATAATAATAATAATAATAATAATAATAATAATAATAATAACTTGTACAGACCATAGCTGACAACCATGACATACTACTATATACAAATCCCCTTGTTATGTTGAGCATTTCCCACAAATTAAGTCAATTTTGTCCCCAGGATGCGACCCACACTAGTCTACTAACACCCAGGTACCTATTTTACTGACAGATAAACATGGACAGTAGGTGTCTTATGGAAACACGTAATAATGTTATCCAGCTGTACCGGGGGACCGATCCCCGGACCTCAGTGTGTGAGGTGAGTGCGCTGATGATGATGGTACGGGTGAGATCCCCAGACCTGGGTCTTCCCCAGGTGCCAACCATACAGATTTAAAATGAGAGTGTATGTGGGCGGAGAGTGACACATAGTGACCCGGAGAATATGCTGGGTTGAGCACGCCAACACAGGTTATTTCTGTGTTGCTGTGTGACACACAATGCTGTGTCACACAGTGCTGTTCACACACGTCGGTCACACTCAGTGCTGTGTCCACACATTTCTGGTTTCCCCACAGTCTGGTCACACACAGTGCTGGTCACACACAGTGCTGTGTCTCACACACAAAGCGTGTCCACACAGTGCTGTGTCACACCATGCTGTGTCACACACAATGCGTTCACACAGTGCTTGCAGACAGGTTTGTGTACACACTGCTGTTCCAACACAGTGCTGGTCACCACAGTGCGTGTCACACACAGTGCTTTCCACACAGTGCTGTGTCCCACACACAGTGCTGTGTCCCCAAAACAGGCTGGTACACCCGGCTGTTCCCCACACACAATGCGTTCACACCAGTGCTGTGTCACAACAGTGCTGTTCACACAAATGCGTGTCACACAGGCTGTTCAACGTGTTTTTGGGCACCAAAATGCTTGTCACACACAGTGCTGTGCAACACATGCTGTTCACACACAGTGCTGTCACACACAGTGCTTGTCCCCACACAGTCTTGTAAAACACAATGCTGTTCACACACGTGCTGTTCACAACATGCGTGTCACACACAGTGCTGTGTCACACACAGTGCTGGTCCAACATTTTGTGTCACACACAGTGCTGTGTCCCCCACACAATGCTGTTCACACAGTGGTGTCAACATGTTGTGTCACACCATGCTGTGTCACACCAGTGCTGTGTCACACACAGTGCGTGTCACACACAAACTGTGTCACACAAGTGCTGTGTTTAACACAAATCTTTCACATCAGTGCTGTGTCACACACAGTCTGTGTCCCACGTGCTGTGTACACACAGTGCTGTGTCACACACAGTGCTGTTCCCCCACAATGCTGTGTCACACACAGTGCTGTGTCAAACATGCGGTCACCACGTGCTGTTCCACACAGTGCTGTTCACACAAGTGCTGTGTCAATACAGTGCTTTTTCCACCCAGTGCTGTGTCACACAATGCGTGTACACACAGGCTGGTCACCCAGTGCTGTGTCCACACAATGCTGTGTCACACACAGGCTGTGTCAGCGTGTTGTTACACACGGCGTTCACACACATGCTGTGTCACACACATGCTGGTTTTACCACAAAAGCTGTGTCACAACGGCTGTTCAGACAGTGTTGTGTCCACACAGGCTGTGTCACCACAGTGCTGTGTACACACGTGGTGTCACACAAGTCTGTGCACACAGTGCTGGTCACACACGTGCTGTGTCACACACATGCTGTGTCACACACAGTGCTGGACACAGTGTTGTAGGTGTTAAAATTTTGATGAGGTGACTATGGGGAGTGTGGGGGAAGTTGTGTAAGTGAGTGTATGTAGGTGGTGGGGTGGGTGGGTCTGGGGTGTGTAGGTAGTGGGGGGGGGTGGGTCTGGGGGATGTAGGTGAGTGGGGTGGGGGGGGTTTGGGGGTAGAGGGGATGCGGGTGGGTGGGTCTGGTGTATTAGGTGAGTGCGGGTGGGGGGTCTGGGTGTATGTGGGAGTGCGGGGGGGGGGTCTGGGTGTATGTAGGTGAGTGTGGGTGGGTGGGTCTGGGGGTATGTAGGGGATTTCAGGTGGGTGGGTCTGGGTGTATGTAGGTGAGTGGGGGTGGGTGGGTCTGGGTGTATGTAGGTGAGTGCGGGTGGGTGGGTCTGGGTGTATGTAGGTGAGTGCGGGTGGGTGGGTCCTGGGTGTATGTAGGTGAGTGCGGGTGGGTGGGTCTGGGTGTTATGTAGGTGAGTGCGGGTGGGTGGGTCTGGGTGTATGTAGGTGAGTGCGGGTGGTGGGTCTGGGTGTATGTAGGTGAGTGCGGGTGGGTGGGTCTGGGTGTATGTAGGTGAGTGCGGGTGGGTGGGTCTGGTTTATGTAGGTGAGTGCGGGTGGGTGGGTCTGGGTGTATGTAGGTGAGTGCGGGTGGGTGGGTCTGGTGTATGTAGGTGAGTGCGGGTGGGTGGGGCTGGGTGTGTGTAGGTGAGTGCGGGTGGGTGGGTCTGGGTGTATGTTGGTGAGTGTGGGTGGGTGGGTCTGGGTGTATGTAGGTGAGTGCGGGTGGGTGGGTCTGGGTGTATGTAGGTGAGTGTGGGTGTGGGTGAGTGTATGTGGGTGTGTGTAGGTGAGTGTGGGTGTGGGTGAGTGCATGTGGGTGTGTGTAGGTGAGTGTGGGTAAGTGTATGTGGGTGTGTGTAGGTGAGTGTGTGTGTGTGGGTGAGTGCATGTGGGTGTGTGTAGGTGAGTGTAGGTGTGGGTGAGTGTATGTGGGTGTGTATAGGTGAGTGTGGTGTGGGTGAGTGCATGTGGGTGTGTATAGTGAATGTGGGTGAGTGTATGTGGGTGTGTGTAGGCGAGTGTGGGTGAGTGTATGTGGGTGTGTGTACGTGAGTGTGGTGAGTGTATGTGGGTGTGTGTAGGTGAGTGTGGGTGTGGGTGAGTGTATGTGGGTGTGTGTAGGCGAGTGTGGGTATGGGTGAGTGTATGTGGGTTTGTGTAGATGAGTGTGGGTATGGGTGAGTGTATGTGGGTGTGTGTAGATGAGTGTGGGTGAGTGTATGTGGGTGTGTGTAGGTGAGTGTGGGTGTGGGTGAGTGTATGTGGGTGTGTGTAGGTGAGTGTGGGTGTGGGTGAGTGTATGTGGGTGTGTGTAGGCGAGTGTGGGTGAGTGTATGTGGGTGTGTGTAGGCGAGTGTGGGTGTGGGTGAGTGTATGGGGTGGTGTAGGCGAGTGTGGGTGTGGGTGAGTGTATGTGGGAGTGTGTAGGTGAGAGTGGGTATGGGTGAGTGTATGTGGGTGTGTGTAGATGAGTGTGGTATGGGTGAGTGTATGTGGGTGTGTGTAGGTGGTGTGGATGGGTGATGTATTGGTGTGTGTAGGTGTGTGGGGAGTATTGGGTGTGTGTAGGTATGTGGGTATGGTGAGGTATTGGGTGTGTGTAGTGTGAGTTGTGGGAGTATGGGGTTGTTGTGAGTGGGTGGGGTGAGTTTCTAACAATTTTAATTTTATTTTCTATATCTATATTATCTATACATATTTATATATACTTATCTATATTTAATTTTATCTATACATATTTATATATACTTATCTATATTTAATTTATCTATACATATTATATATACTTACTATACTTTATTTATCGATACATATTTATATATTTCTTTTTCTATAGTCTATATTTATCTATACATATTTAATATTACTTTTCATATTATATTTATCTAACATTTATATATACTTATCTATATCTATATTTATCTATACATTTTTAAAATATACTTATCTTTTTTATATTTATCTATACATATTTATATATACTTATCTATTTTTAATTTATCTATACAATTATATATACTTACTTTTCTATATTTATCTATACATATTTATATATACTTATCTATATCTATATTTTTTCTATACATTTAAAATTTTTTATATACTTATCTATATCTATATTTATCTATACATATTTATAATACTTATCTATATTTTATATTTTCTTACATATTTATATATACTTATCTATTTTAATTTTCTTATACATATTTTAAAATATATCTATTTTTAATTTTTCTATACAATTTATATATACTTTCTTTTTAATTTATTTTAAAAAATTTATAATACTTATTATTTTTAATTTATCTATACATATTTTATGGGTACTTATCTATTTTTACATTTATCTTTTACATATTATATATACTTATCTATTTTTACATTTATCGATACATATTTATATATACTTATCTAGTTATACATTTATCTATACAGGAGTAATGATGACTCATAAAAAGAATACACCGCCTTTCGACCCGTATTCTTGTCATATTCTCTAACTCATTAAAAACCTTCTCTTACTCCTAATCCCTTTCTCCTGTTCCTTCTTTCTTCCGTTCTTTCTTCCTTGTCTTCTTTCTTCTTTCTTTGCTTTCTATTCTTTCTTTACTTTTTTTCTTTCTTGCTTTCTTTCTCTTTGCCTTCCTTCCTTGCCTTCCTTCGTTCTTATCTGCTCATTCTCAATCTTACCCAACAACAAATATAAACATCTTACCTCCCTTTTCTAAATCTTTAATCACCATTTGTCTCTCTCTCTCTTCTACTCTCTCTCCTCTCTCTCTCTCTCTCTCCTCTTCGCCACCCCATTACACCCCACACCGCCACCCCCCTCCCCCTTTAACTCCCACACTCTCCAGAACCCCCGCCCCCGGGCCCAAGCACCAAATCAACACCCCCGCCCCCATGGCAACGCACCAGAGAATAACCACCACACCCGGCAAGCACCTCAAGAGCTAACACCAGCACCCTGGCATAGCACTCTAGAGAATAACACCAGCACCCTGGTATAGCACTCTAGAGAATAACACCAGCACCCTGGCATAGCACTCTAGAGAATAACACCAGCACCCTGGCATAGCACTCTATAGAATAACACCAGCACCCTGGCATAGCACTCTAGAGAATAACACCAGCACCCTGGTATAGCACTCTAGAGAATAACACCAGCACCCTGGTATAGCACTCTAGAGAATAACACCTTGGTCCAGCACACAGCACTCCTGTCATATCACAAGTGTTGATAATATCACTTCAACTAACGCTAGACACATATTGACATGACAGAGGCGTCTCAGATCCAGTGTTCCTCAAATATCTGTTAACTCGGTCTTAAAAGACTTGGTGCCTGTGTCTCAAGATTGTAGTAGGAGTCGAGGAAGACTCTGCGTGGGAGGGACAGGTGGGAGTAGTGTGGCTGGTACACAGCACTCCTTGGGTGACTGGCACTCCCAGATGCACTTTCAAACACGCTTGTTGGATGATTGGCACACGCAAACACACTCCTTCAGTGACTGGCACTCACAAACACACTCGTTGGATGACTGGCACTCACAAACACACTCCTTCAGTGATTGGCTCTCACAAACACACTCGTTGGATGACTGGCACTCACAAACACACTCCTTCAGTGACTGGCACTCACAAACACACTCGTTGGATGACTGGCACTCACAAACACACTCCTTCAGTGATTGGCTCTCACAAACACACTCGTTGGATGACTGGCACTCACAAACACACTCGTTGGATGACTGGCACTCACAAACACACTCGTTGGATGACTGGCACTCACAAACACACTCCTTCAGTGACTGGCACTCACAAACACACTCCTTCAGTGACTGGCACTCACAAACACACTCCTTCAGTGACTGGCACTCACAAACACACTCGTTGGATGACTGGCACTCACAAACACACTCGTTGGATGACTGGCTCTCACAAACACACTCGTTGGATGACTGGCACTCACAAACACACTCCTTCAGTGACTGGCACTCACAAACACACTCGTTGGATGACTGGCACTCACAAACACACTCCTTCAGTGATTGGCTCTCACAAACACACTCGTTGGATGACTGGCACTCACAAACACACTCCTTCAGTGATTGGCTCTCACAAACACACTCGTTGGATGACTGGCACTCACAAACACACTCCTTCAGTGATTGGCTCTCACAAACACACTCGTTGGATGACTGGCACTCACAAACACACTCCTTCAGTGATTGGCTCTCACAAACACACTCGTTGGATGACTGGCACTCACAAACACACTCCTTCAGTGATTGGCACTCACAAACACACTCGTTCACTGATTGGCACACGCTGACGCACTCACACACACACACTCACTCACACAAGTGGCTACTAGAGTTCAACCCCCCCAACGAATATAAACGCAGGCAACAATGAGGAATACTTTCACAAGCCAGCACTAATAGTCAAGTGAGTCAAGGAGGACAGAATTACACTGATCAGTGTATTATTACATCACATCCAAAATAAAGACAGAGAGAGTTATTGAGGCGAAATAAAACTTAATGACTTAATGAAGACCTGATAACCTGTGTTGAACTGATAACAGGTTCAAGACCTTCTGATAACCTGTGTTGAACTGATAACAGGTTCAAGACCTTCTGACAACCTGTGTTGAACTGATAACAGGTTCAAGACCTCCTGATAACCTGTGTTGAACTGATAACAGGTTCAAACCTCCTGAAACCTTTTAATGATAACGGTTCAAGCCCTTCGAAAAAACTGTGTTAAAACTGAAAAAAGGGTTAAAACCCTCCTGAAAACCCTGTGTTGAACTGATAACAGGTTAAAGCCCCTTCTGATAACCTGTTTAACTATAACGGGTTTCAAGCCCTTGATAACCTGTGTTAACTGATAACAGGTTTCAAGACCTTTGAAACCTGTTTAAACTAAAAACAGGTTCAAGACCTTCTGACAACCTCGTGTTAATGATAACATTTTCAAGCCTCCTGATAACCTGGTTGAACTGTAACAGGTTCAAGCCCTTTTTAAAACCTCAGGTTGAACTGTAACAGGTTCAAGACCCCCTGAAAACCCTGTGTTGAATGATAACGGTTTTAAAGACCTCCTGAAAACCCTGTTTTAAAAAGAAAAACGGGTTAAAGCCCTTTGAAAACCGGGTTTTTGAACGATAACGGTTCAAGCCCCCTGATAACCTGTGTTGAACTGATAACGGGTTTCAAGCCCTTTCTGATAACCTGTTGAACTGATAACAGTTCAAGCCCTCCTGAAACCGTGTTGAACTGAAAAAGGGTTCAAGACCTCCTGATAACCTGTGTTGAATGATAAAGGGTTAAAGACTCCTGAAAACCTGTTGAACTGTAACGGGTTCAAGACTTTTAAAAAAACCTGTGTTGAACTGAAAACAGGTTCAAGCCCTCCTGTAACCTCAGTTTGAACTGATAAAGCCACTTGTCAAAAGTCTTCAGACTTTTTACCCCACAGGTTCCTTTAAAAATGAGCATTACTCCGGGTCCGAAGGAGTGCACCCTCTCTTCCCCAAACTTAAACTCCCCAGCCCCCACCTGACTCCTCACCTGGACGATGGGGATAAAGGCGAGTCAGTACACATTTTAAAGAAAGGTACATGGACCAAAGAAGATATGGGACTGTGTGCTCAGTAGGGGCCATTTGATGAGGGGGGCCAGGAGCTGGGACTCGACCCCTGAAACCCCAAACGGTGAATATAAATAGGAATATTCTTCTCTCTTTCTCTCCCCCTCCACCACACACACACCACCACACACACACACACACACACACACACCCACACACACACAACATTCCAAATTTGACCAACTTTCACTTTACAAATGCCCACTTCAAGCACAGCGGCGTGGGCGTGGGCGGTGGGTTCCCCGTGGGCCTGTGCTCCCCCCGGGGACACAACACCCCCAGGAGCGCAAAACCCCATTGTGGGGGCCAGCAACAACCTTTCCCACAGCCCCTGGCTCACTCTTCCACGCCCACTCATCCCTCTGGGTAACCGTGTTTTCAAGGGTATGTGGGCGCCCACCCCCGGGTGTACCACAGGGTGTGTGGGCCCCCACACCCAGTTACCACATTACTGTACCGGGGGAGGTACGCTCTCCCCGGGAGTGATTACAGTGTACCTCAGGCGCACAACCTGTAGAAATCTGACGCACATACCATAGATACTACCAAAACTGACGCACAAACCCGACCTAAAATTTCTACGCAGCACGACACCGACGCAGCTGAAGGAATTTATTTCAAGGAGCTTGATTACATTCGCTCAAAGAGGAACGAATGTTGATAGGTGCTAAGAGATGGGGGTCGGGGTGTGCAGAGCACTTTAAGTGAGGTCGGGTTGTGCAGCTAGCACAGTTAGTGGGTCATGTTTTGCAGTAGCACAGTTAGTGGGTCAGGTTGTCGCTAGCACAGTTAGTGAGGTCAGTGTGTGCAGCTAGCACAGTTGTGAGGTGGGGTGTGTCAGCTAGCACGTTAGTGAGGTGGTTTGTGCCCACACAGTTAGTGGGTCAGGTGTGTCCCAGCTAGCACAGTTAGTGGGGTCAGGTGTGGCAGCTAGCACAGTTAGGAGGTCAGGTGTGTGCAGCTAGCCATTATGAGGTCAGGTGTGTGCAGTGCACATTTTAGTGAGGTAGATGTGTGCAGCCGCACGTTAGTGAGGTCAGGGTGTGCACCCAGCACATTTAGTGAGGTCAATTGTGCAGCCGCCATTATGGGGCAGGTGTTGCAGCCACACAGTTGTAGGTCAGATTGTGCAGCCAGCAAGTTAGTGAGTCAGATGTGTGCGCCAGCCAGTTATGAGGTCAATGTGTCACCCAGCCAGTTGTGAGGTCAGATGTGTGCACCAGCCATTTAGTGGGGTCAGATGTGTGCACCAGCAAGTTAGTGAGGTAGGTGTGTGCACCAGCACAGTTAGTGGGTCGGGTGTGTGCAGCCAGCCAGTTATGAGGTCAGGTGTTGCAGCCATCCCAGTTTGGGGTTTCGGTGTGTCCCGCAGACAGTTAGTGAGGTCAGATGTGTGCAGCCACACAGTTAGTGAGGCAGATGTGTCAGCCAGACTTTTAGTGATGTAGGGTGTGCAGCCCACAGTTAGTGAGGTCAAAGTGTGCACCCCAGCACAGTTAGTGAGGGTCAGGGTGTGCAGCCAGCACATTTATGGGGTCAGATTGTGCAGCCAGCAAGTTGTGAGGTCAGGTGTGGACCCAACAGTTAGTGAGGCGTTTGGGTGCAGCCGCAAGTTGGGGGTAGGTGGTGCAGCCAGCACAGTTGTGAGTCAGATGGTGCACCAGCACAGTTAGTGGGTAGTGTGTCACCACCGTTAGTGAGGTCAATTGTGCAGCCAGCACGTAGTGAGGTCAGATGGTCAGCCGCACAGTTAGTGAGGGTCGTGTGTGCAGCAGCACAGTTAGTGGGGTCAATGTGTGCAGCCAGCACAGTTAGTGAGGTCAGGTTGTGGCCACCCCAGTTAGTGATGTCAGGTGCCACAGTAGGTTGTGACAGGGAAACCCACAACAACACCAGGCGAACACAGATCACAATGCAGCCAAAACAGGTCAGGTCAAAAGGGTTTTCGTGAAGGTCAGAAAGTCAGAGCATACTGGGACGAAGACCAGGAAAGCTACGTCTATTAAGGGTAAGCCACGAAAACGTCGGGCCGTGGGATCCCCCTGAGGATCAATCCCTATTTCCCAAAATACAACGCTCTACGGTAATTTATACATTTATCCCAAAATAAATTATTTAAATTTAAAAGTGGGAAAAATAAGTAATAGAATTATACCTGGATAGCCGACGATAAAGGGGGAAAAGTGTTAAAGGGAAAAAGACGTAGGTTCCTCGTGAAGTCTAACAGTACTAGGGTTTCCCCGTGAAATCTAAAGTAAAATGGGTTCCTCGTGAAGTCAACAGTATAGGTTCCTCGTGAAGTCTAACAGTAAAGTGGGTTCCCCGTGAAATCTAACATACTGGGTTCCTCGTGAAGTCTAACAGTACGTAGGTTCCTCATGAAGTCTAACAGTACGTGGGTTCCTCGTGAAGTCTAACAGTACGTAGGTTCCTCGTGAAGTCTAACAGTACGTAGGTTCCTCGTGAAGTCTAACAGTACGTAGGTTCCTCGTGAAGTCTAACAGTACGTAGGTTCCTCAGAAGTCTAACATCGTAGGTTCCTCGTGAAATCTAACGTACTAGTTCCCCGTGAAGTCTAAAAGTACGAGGGTTTCCTCGTGAATTTTAACACACTAGGTTTCCCGTGAAGCTAACATACGTGGGTTCCTCGTGAAGTCTAACATACGTAGGTTCCTCGTAAGTCTAAAATACGTGGGTTCCTCGTTAAAATCTAACAGTACTAGGGTTTCCCCATGAAGTCTAACATACGTGGTTTCCCCCCGTGAATCTAAAGTACGTAGGTTCCTCGTGAAATTAACATACGTGGGGCCTCGTGAAGTCAACAGTACGTAGGGTTTTCATGAAGCTAACGTACGTAGGTTTTCCCCGTGAAATCTAACAGTACGTAGGTTCCCGTGAAGTCTAACAGTACTAGGTTCCTCGTGAAGGGCTAAAAGTACGTAGGTTCCCCGGAAGTCTAACAGTACGTAGGTTCCCCGTGAAGTCAAAAAACGAGGTTCCCCGTGAAGTTTAAAATACGTAGGGTTTCCCCGTGAAATCTAAAAGTACGTAGGTTCCTCGTGAGTCTAACATACGTAGGTTTTTTCGTGAAGCCCCAACATACGTAGGTTCCTCGTGAAATAAAAGAGTGGGTTTCCCCTGAAGTCTAACAGTACGTAGGTTCCTCGTGAAGTTAACAGTGTAGGTTCCTCGGAAGTCTACAGTACGTGGTTCCTCGGGAGTCTAACAGACGTAGGTTCCCGTGAAGTCTAACAGTACGTAGGTTCCTCGTGAAATCTAACAGTACGGGTTCCCGTGAAGTCTAACATACGTGGGGTTCCCCCCGTGAAGTCAACAGTACGTGGTTTCCCCGTGAAGCTAACAGTAAGTGGTTCCTGTGAATCTAACGTACGTGGTTCCTCGGAAGTCTAACAGTACGTAGGTTTCCCCGTGAAGCTAAAAAGTACGTAGGTTCCCTCGTAAGCTAAAGTACGTGGTTCCTCGTGAAGTCTAACATACGTGGGGCCCGTGAATCTAACAGTACGTAGGTTCCTCATAAGTTAACTACGTAGGTTCCTCTGAAATCTAACAGTACGTAGTTCCCCTGGTCTAAATACGTAGGTTCCTCGTGAAGTCTAACAGTACGTAGGTTCCTCGTGAAGTCTAACAGTACGTAGGTTCCTCGTGAAGTCTAACAGTACGTGGGTTCCTCGTGAAGTCTAACAGAAAAGAGGTTCCCCATGAAGCTAACAGTTCTAGGTTCCTCGTGAAGTCTAACAGACGTAGGTTTCCCCTGAAGTCTAAAAAGTACGTAGGGTTTCCCTTTAAGCTAACAGTACGTAGGGTTTCCCGTGAAGTCTAAAAGTACTAGGGTTCCCCGTGAAGTCAAAAAGTACGGGGTTTTTCCCCGTGAAGTCCAACTCTAGGTTTTCCCATGGTCTAACAGTACGTAGGTTCCTCGTGAAGTCTAACAGTACGTAGGTTCCTCGTGAAGTCTAACAGTACGTAGGTTCCTCGTGAAGTCTAACAGTACGTAGGTTCCTCGTGAAGTCTAACAGTACTAGGTTCCCCGGAAGTCTAAAAGTACGTGGGTTCCTGTGAAGTCAACATACGTAGGTTCCTCATAAGTCAACATCGTAGGTTCCTCGGAAGTCAACATTTCGTAGGTTCCTCGTGAAATCTAACAGTACGTAGGGCCCCGGAAGTCTAAAAGACGTAGGTTCCTCGGAAATCTAAAAGTACGTAGGCCTCGTGAAGTCAAAAATACGTGGGTTCCCGTGAAGTCTAACAGTCGAGGTTTCCCCAAAGAAGTCTAACTACTAGTTCCCGTGAAGTCTAACAGTACTTTGGTTCCTCGTGAAGTCTAAAATACGTAGGTTCCTCGGAAATCTAACAGTACTGGGGTTTCCCCTGAAAGTCAACATATAGGGTTTCCCCATGAATCTAACATACGTAGGTTCCTCGTGAAGTTAAAATAGTGGGTTCCCGAGGTCTAACAGTACGTAGGTTCCACATGAAGTCTAACAGTAGTAGTTCCCGTGAAGTCAAAAGTACTAGTTTCCCGGAAGTCTAACAGTACGTAGGTTTTCCCCATGAAGTTAACAGAGTGGGGTTTTTCCCCGTGAAGTCTAACATACGTGTTCCTCTGAAGTCTAACGTTAGGTTTTTTTCGTGAAGTCTAACGTATAGGTTTCCCCATGAAGCTACAGTACGTGGGTTCCCCATGAAAACTAAAAGTACGTAGGTTCCTCATGAAATCTAACAGTACGTAGGTTCCTCGTGAATCAACGTACGTAGTTTCCCCGTGAAGTCTAAAAGTAGTAGGTTTCCCCGTGAAGTCTAACGTACGTGGGTTTCCCGTGAAGTCTAACAGACGTGGGTTTCCTCATGAATCTAACAGACGTGGGTTTCCTGTGAATCTAACATACTAGTTCCCCGTGAAGCTAACAGTACGTGGGTTTCCCCTGAAGTCAACATCTAGGTTTCCCCATGAAGTCTAACAGTACGTGGGTTCCTCATGAAATCTAACAGTCTAGGGTTCCTCAGAAGTCTAAAAGTCTAGGTTCCTGTGAATCTAACAGTACGAGGTTCCTGTGAAGTCTAACATAGTAGGGTTTTCGTGAAGTCTAACAGTCGAGGTTCCTCGTGAAGTCTAACATTTCTAGGGTTTCCCTGAAGTTAACAGTACGTAGGTTCCCCCGTGGGGTCTAAAATACGTAGGTTTTCCCCAGAAGTCTAACAGTACGTAGGTTCCTCGTGAAGTCTAACAGTACGTAGGTTCCTCATGAAGTCTAACAGTACGTAGGTTCCTCGTGAAGTCTAACAGTACGTAGGTTCCTCGTGAAGTCTAACAGTACGTAGGTTCCTCATAAGTCTAACATACTGGGGTTCCTCGTGAAGTCTAACATACGTAGGTTCCCCGTAATCTAACAGTCGTATTCCCCGTGAAGTCTAACAGTAAAAGGTTCCTCATGAAGTCAAAAATAGTGGGTTTCCTCATGAAACTAACAGTCTAGGTTCCCCATAATCTAACAGTACAGGTTCCTCGTGAAGTCAACGTACGTAGGGTTTCCTGGAAATCAACAGACGAGGTTCCCGTGAAGTCTAAAGTAGTAGGTTCCTCTGAAGTCTAACAGTACGTAGGTTCCTGTGAATCTAAAGTAGTAGGTTCCTCATGAAGTCTAACAGTACGTAGGTTCCTCGTGAAGTCTAACAGTACGTAGGTTCCTCGTGAAGTCTAACAGTACGTAGGTTCCTCATGAAGTTTAAAATAGTAGGTTCCTCATGAAGTCTAAAAGACGTAGGGTTCCCCATGAAGTCTAACACACGTAGGTTCCTCATGAAAACTAACAGCACGTAGGTTCCTCATGAAGTCTAACAGTACGTAGGTTCCTCATGAAGTCTAACAGTACGTAGGTTCCTCATGAAGTCTAACAGTACGTAGGTTCCTCATGAAGTCAACATACTAGGTTTTCCCCAGAAGTCTAACTAGTAGGGTTCCTATGAAGTTAACAGTAGGGGTTCCCGAAGTCTAACATACGTAGGTTCCTCATGAAGTCTAACAGTACGTAGGTTCCTCATGAAGTCTAACAGTACGTAGGTTCCTTATGAAGTCTAACAGTACGTAGGTTCCTCATGAAGTCTAAAATACGTAGGTTTCATGAAGTCAACATACGTTGGTTTTCCCCATGAAGTCTAACAGTACGTAGGTTCCTCCCTGAAGTTTAAAAACTAGTTCCTCATGAAGTCTAACATCTGGTTCCTCATGAAGTCTAAAAGTACGTAGGTTCCCAGAATCTAAAAGTACGTAGGGTTTTCCCCATGAAGCTAACATACAGGTTCCTCAGAAGTCAACAGTACGTAGGTTCCTCATGAAGTCTAACAGTACGTAGGTTCCTCATGAAGTCTAACAGTACGTAGGTTCCTCATGAAGTCTAACAGTACGTAGGTTCCTCATGAAGTCTAACAGTACGTAGGTTCCTCATTAAGTCTAACATTCTCTACTCCCCAGTGTCTAGTTACTTTAAGAACAGATTAAGGTGTGTTAAATAAGGGTAGGTGGTAGGTGTGGAGAAGGAGCGCCCTTGACGCTACTCCACTTACTATTTTCAGTGGGGGAATACCGCAGCTTACTCGCTCACCACACCACCACCACCACTACAACCACCACCACCACTGCCACTACCACCACCACCACCACCACCGCTGCCATCACCACCGCCACCACCACCACGCCAGGGACCACCTACCCACACCAGCAGCTGGGAGTTGGGGGGAGGTCCCCCCCCCAAACCACCACCACCCCCTCTCCACCACCCCCCCACCACCACCCCACCCCCACCTTCCCCCCAGCCCCCACCCCCACCACCACCCCCACCAGCCCCCACCAAACACCACCCCCCCAGCAACAACCACCAACAGTGTTGGACGCTAAGAAGAACCATCTCTCAGCCTGACTCCCAAATCCAGGCTGAAGGTAAGTGTTAAAAAGGGTATCTTGTAAGGTGGGGAAAGTTTTAAGTGTGGAAGTTTAAGTGTGGGAGGATTTTTAAATTTTGGGGGATTTGTAAGTGGGGAGGATGTTGTAAGTGTGGAGGATTTGAAGTGGGGGGGGATGTTGTAAGTGTGGGGGGATTTGTAATTGGGAGGATTTTAAATGTGGGAGGATTTTGGTAAAGGGGTTGGGTTTCTGTGGGGTTTTGTCAAAGTCAAAAAAGAGGGACATGAAAGGGGGGGACAGAAGGTTGCAATATGAAATGTTACTAGTGAAGCGTACTGTTGGGGGGTTACGAGGCAGAAAACTTATATGAGGACCGTGAGGCTTTTCTTTAAGTATGTAGTATGAAGGAGAATTTTTCCGCAAATAGGCCTTAGACAGGGATGTGTGATGTCCACCCGGTTTTCTAAAATATTTTTGTGAGAAGTGAAAGCTGGGGGGTTTGGGAGAGGGTGGGATTAAGGGATAAATTTAAAAAAAAAGTGGGGGGGTTGTCACATTTTCTTTTCGCTGATGCGCTGTACTTTTGGGAGATTTTGAAAAGAAGTTGCAAAGGGGGTTTATGGACAATTGGCACGAAATTTAAAAGAAAGAAACTAAAATTAAACAGAAAAGAGCAAGGTGATGAGGTAATTAAATACGCAGATAATGAAAAAATGTCGGATTGGAGTGAGGGAAAATGAAGGAAGTAAATGTGTGCAGATATCTGGCAGTGGATGTGTTGACAGATGTGTCCATGAAAGACCAGGTGACCCACAAAATAGATGAAAGGGGAAAATAAATAGGTGGAGTGTTGAGGCATCTCCGTAGAGAAAGTTTATGATGATAAGAAGAGATGCACACCAGAGCATCGTGGTACCAACATTTTCATATAGGTGTGAGTAATGGGCTTTAAATGTTGCAGCGAGGCTGCTGGAAGTAGCGGAGATGTCACTGAGAGCATCGGTGGGTGAAAATTGCCAGGAATCAGACTGAAATTACTATACGGATTGGGTTACCAAAGTTCATTCAGAAAACGAAGTTTGTTAGAGACATGGAGCAGAAAAGGAGTTCCAAACGGAATAAATAATGGGAGCTTTGTCCTTCTTAAAAAAAGAAAAAGACTGGGGGAGAAAAGAGGTTTTTAAACTGCGAGGGGCTTGAGCATGTAGCAGGCTGTGGTGTTAAACGGAGTAAGTGGAACAAGTATTTTTTTAAAATTTGACGTGCTGTTGGAGTGTTGCAAAAGGAAATTTACAAAAACATGTTACAAACTTGTTTTTTAAAATAATTATTATAATATTCAATAAAGCCTGCGAGAAAAGGGAAGGCGGAGGAAGAGGAAGGGAGGTGACGAAGCCGAAGAGGAGGAAGAGGAGGAGGAGGAGGGAGGTACATCCTCTGGTAAGAAGAGGAAGAGAAGGATTCTCTTCAGTAAGTCTCAGACCTACGAACTAGAGAGAAGGTTCCGGCAGCAGCGGTACCTCTCAGCACCAGAGAGGGAACACCTGGCCTCTCTTATCAACCTCACGCCCACACAGGTGAGTCAGGGCCACGGGCGTGCCCGCGCCCATCACTACCTGCTTCACTATCACTCAACTGAAATTTTTACCTGATTTACAAATCTTTGCATTTATCTGATTTACAACCCTTGGATTAACATTTACACGATTTACAATTAGTTAATTTGCATTTACATGATTTACAAACATTAACATTTACATAATTTACAAACATTAACATTTACATAATTTACAAACATTAACATTTACATGATTTACAAACATTAACATTTACATAATTTACAAACATTAACATTTACATAATTTACAAACATTAACATTTACATGATTTACAAACATTAACATTTACATAATTTACAAACATTAACATTTACATGATTTACAAACATTAACATTTACATAATTTACAAACATTAACATTTACATAATTTACAAACATTAACATTTACATGATTTACAAACATTAACATTTACATAATTTACAAACATTAACATTTACATAATTTACAAAAATTAACATAATTTACAAACATTAACATAACTTACAAAAATTAACATAATTTACAATCAAAGGATTGACATTCACATGATTTACAATCCATAACGTGATTTACAATCCTTGTGATTTACAGGGTTGAATTAACGTGATTTACGGCCACCGGATTTACATTTACAAAGGTGCAGGAGTAACTGTGGATGTTTGTTCCACAGGTGAAGATCTGGTTCCAGAACCACCGGTACAAGACCAAGAAGCAGCGGGCGGACCGGGGCACAGGTATGGACCTGACGCCCATGACGTCCCCTCGCCGAGTCCCTGTACCGGTTCTTGTCAGGGACGGTAAACCTGTCCCGCCCACCCACCACCACCACGCCCACCACCAGTTCAACACCTCCACGCCTGGCCTCTTCTCCCCGCCCACGCCCTACACGCCGCCCTTCCTCGACGTGGGCGGCTATTACCACCAGGCGGCCGCCCACATGAGGGGTATGACCACCACCTCCGCCCACTCTGGCTACCCCATGACGGCGCCCACAGTGTACTCCTCACCAGGCTTCCAGCCTACCCAGTTCACCACCCACGCCCTCACGCCCGCACCCACGCCTGCAGCTACGCTTCACTATGCCGCCCCTACGCCCATACCAGATGCGTCAGAGTCTGACCTCACGCCCACGCACTTCCAAACCTCAAGTTTCCCCTATCAAACCTAAATATATATATATATATATATATATATATATATATATATATATATATATATATATATATATATATATATATATATATATATGCAAAACAACCACTCTGAAAGAATAGAGAAATTCCAAGCGCTTTCGTGACTACTCACATTATCAAGGAACTATGAAAGTAAAGCATCCAAGGAAGCTATATAAGGGGTCTGGTCGGCACCTCACTATCAGATCCCACAACGGTTTAAACACGTGACGCGCGGCGAGCCAACTTGGAAAGGTCCTTGGCACAACTCACCCCACAAACTATTCTACCCAAGAAATAAGAAATTTTAAAGATTATTTGTCCAGTCTTATGCCCAAAAATGTAGATATACACCATTTTCTTGGAAAATTAAATAGCTTAGCCCATTCAATAAACTTTACTGTTAAGTTTGAGGAAAATAACTCATTGCCTTTTCTAAATGTTTTAATTATTAAGGGTAATAATGAATTCAAATTTAAAATTTACAGAAAACCTACAAATAACTGTTCCTATGTCCACTATTATTCCTCGCATCAAGATAGAGTCAAACTGTCTGTTTTCTCATCAATGTTTTTGAGAACTTTACGAATTTGTAGTCCTGAGTTCATAGATGAGGAAATATCCAAAATTTATGAAATAGGTAATGATTTAAAATACCCAAGAAATGTAATTGATAAATCTTTTAAAGTTGCTAGAAATACTTTTTACAATCCAAAAAGGGATAACCAGCCTTATTCAACTAAAAATATGTTGATTCTCCCTTACCATGAAAACTTGGTTGATATGCCTTCTCTTCTTAAGACTTTTAATATTAAAGTTGTATTAAAAAATCTTGATACAGTAAAAAAACTTTTGATAAAGAATTCCCCCCAAAATGCTGATGGATGTGTCTATAAGATTCCTTGTAAAATTTGCGATAAAGTTTATTACTGTCAAACTGGTAAAAATCTCGAACTAAGATTAAAACAACATAAATATAGCATTAGAACTGGACAAGATTCCAATGCTCTATTTATTCATGTAAGAGATTTTAACCATCCAATTGATTTTCAAAAAGTTGAGAAAGTAGTATCAAGCAAGTCCATGGTCGACAGGAATATAATTGAATCTTGTTTCATAAAAAGCAGTTTTGACAATAATATGAATATTTCCTTTGGTTTATATAAATTAGATCCATTTATAATTAATAGAATTTGGGAAGAATTTAATAATACACTGGACAAATAATCTTTAAAATTTCTTATTTCTTGGGTAGAATAGTTAGTGGGGTGAGTTGTGCCAAGGACCTTTCCAAGTTGGCTCGCCGCGCGTCACGTGTTTAAACCGTTGTGGGATCTGATAGTGAGGTGCCGACCAGACCCCTTATATAGCTTCCTTGGATGCTTTACTTTCATAGTTCCTTGATAATGTGAGTAGTCACGAAAGCGCTTGGAATTTCTCTATTCTTTCAGAGTGGTTGTTTTGCATATATATATATATATATATATATATATATATATATATATAATATATATATATATATATAATATAGACTGAACATGTGTATCAGATAGACTGAACATGTGCAACACCTGTGTATCTTTGCGATGTTTCGCCCGCACAGCAGGTTTCTTCAGTCTAATACAGAGGTGGCTTGTGTACTGGAGATTCAATGACGTGTGACGTGGTAAGTCAGTCCCTCGACCTTGATAGTAGGTGTTCAGTCCCTCAACCTTGATAGTAGGTGTTCAGTCCCTCGACCTTGATAGTAGGTGTTCAGTCCCTCAACCTTGATAGTAGGTGTTCAGTCCCTCGACCTTGATAGTAGGTGTTCAGTCCCTCGACCTTGATAGTAGGTGTTCAGTCCCTCGACCTTGATAGTAGGTGTTCAGTCCCTCAACCTTGATAGTAGGTGTTCAGTCCCTCAACCTTGATAGTAGGTGTTCAGTCCCTCGACCTTGATAGTAGGTGTTCAGTCCCTCGACCTTGATAGTAGGCGTTCAGTCCCTCGACCTTGATAGTAGGCGTTCAGTCCCTCAACCTTGATAGTAGGTGTTCAGTCCCTCAACCTTGATAGTAGGTGTTCAGTCCCTCAACCTTGATAGTAGGTGTTCAGTCCCTCGACCTTGATAGTAGGTGTTCAGTCCCTCAACCTTGATAGTAGGCGTTCAGTCCCTCAACCTTGATAGTAGGTGTTCAGTCCCTCAACCTTGATAGTAGGTGTTCAGTCCCTCAACCTTGATAGTAGGTGTTCAGTCCCTCAACCTTGATAGTAGGTGTTCAGTCCCTCAACCTTGATAGTAGGTGTTCAGCCCCTCAACCTTGATAGTAGGCGTTCAGTCCCTCGACCTTGATAGTAGGTGTTCAGTCCCTCAACCTTGATAGTAGGTGTTCAGTCCCTCAACCTTGATAGTAGGTGTTCAGTCCCTCAACCTTGATAGTAGGTGTTCAGTCCCTCGACCTTGATAGTAGGTGTTCAGTCCCTCAACCTTGATAGTAGGTGTTCAGTCCCTCAACCTTGATAGTAGGTGTTCAGTCCCTCAACCTTGATAGTAGGCGTTCAGTCCCTCAACCTTGATAGTAGGTGTTCAGTCCCTCAACCTTGATAGTAGGTGTTCAGTCCCTCAACCTTGATAGTAGGTGTTCAGTCCCTCAACTTTGATAGTAGGTGTTCAGTCCCTCAACCTTGATAGTAGGTGTTCAGCCCCTCAACCTTGATAGTAGGCGTTCAGTCCCTCGACCTTGATAGTAGGTGTTCAGTCCCTCAACCTTGATAGTAGGTGTTCAGTCCCTCAACCTTGATAGTAGGTGTTCAGTCCCTCAACCTTGATAGTAGGCGTTCAGTCCCTCAACCTTGATAGTAGGTGTTCAGTCCCTCAACCTTGATAGTAGGCGTTCAGTCCCTCAACCTTGACAGTAGGTGTTCAGTCCCTCAACCTTGATAGTAGGTGTTCAGTCCCTCAACCTTGATAGGAGGTGTTCAGTCCCTCAACCTTGATAGGAGGTGTTCAGTCCCTCAACCTTGATAGGAGGTGTTCAGTCCCTCAACCTTGATAGGAGGTGTTCAGTCCCTCAACCTTGATAGTAGGCGTTCAGTCCCTCAACCTTGATAGTAGGCGTTCAGTCCCTCAACCTTGATAGTAGGCGTTCAGTCCCTCAACTTGATAGTAGGCGTTCAGTCCCTCAACCTTGATAGTAGGCGTTCAGTCCCTCAACCTTGATAGTAGGCGTTCAGTCCCTCAACCTTGATAGTAGGCGTTCAGTCCCTCAACCTTGATAGTAGGTGTTCAGTCCCTCAACCTTGATAGTAGGTGTTCAGTCCCTCAACCTTGATAGTAGGCGTTCAGTCCCTCAACCTTGATAGTAGGCGTTCAGTCCCTCAACCTTGATAGTAGGCGTTCAGTCCCTCAACCTTGATAGTAGGCGTTCAGTCCCTCAACCTTGATAGTAGGCGTTCAGTCCCTCAACCTTGATAGTAGGTGTTCAGTCCCTCAACCTTGATAGTAGGTGTTCAATTCCTCAACCTTGATAGTAGGCGTTCAGTCCCTCAACCTTGATAGTAGGCGTTCAGTCCCTCAACCTTGATAGTAGGTGTTCAGTCCCTCAACCTTGATAGTAGGCGTTCAGTCCCTCAACCTTGATAGTAGGTGTTCAGTCCCTCAACCTTGATAGTAGGTGTTCAATTCCTCAACCTTGATAGTAGGCGTTCAGTCCCTCAACCTTGATAGTAGGTGTTCAGTCCCTCAACCTTGATAGTAGGTGTTCAGTCCCTCAACCTTGATAGTAGGTGTTCAGTCCCTCAACCTTGATAGTAGGTGTTCAGTCCCTCAACCTTGATAGTAGGTGTTCAGTCCCTCAACCTTGATAGTAGGCGTTCAGTCCCTCAACCTTGATAGTAGCTGTTAAGTCCCTCAACCTTGATAGTAGGTGTTCAGTCCCTCAACCTTGATAGTAGGTGTTCAGTCCCTCAACCTTGATAGTAGGTGTTCAATCCCTCAACCTTGATAGTAGGCGTTCAGTCCCTCAACCTTGATAGTAGGCGTTCAGTCCCTCAACCTTGATAGTAGGTGTTCAGTCCCTCAACCTTGATAGTAGGTGTTCAGTCCCTCAACCTTGATAGTAGGCGTTCAGTCCCTCAACCTTGATAGTAGGTGTTCAGTCCCTCAACCTTGATAGTAGGTGTTCAGTCCCTCAACCTTGATAGTAGGTGTTCAGTCCCTCAACCTTGATAGTAGGTGTTCAGTCCCTCAACCTTGATAGGTTTTCTAGCCTTGATAGGTGTTTTAGCCTTGATAGGTGTTCTAGCCTTGATAGGTGTTCTAGCCTTGATAGGTGTTCTAGCCTTGATAGGTGTTCTAACCTTGATAGATTTTCTAGCCTTGATAGGTGTTTTAGCCTTGATAGGTGTTCTAGCCTTGATAGGTGTTCTAGCCTTGATAGGTGTTCTATCCTTGATAGGTGTTCTAACCTTGATAGGTGTTCTAGCCTTGATAGGTGTTCTAGCCTTGATAAAAGGTGCTCTAGGCTTGATAGGTGTTCTAGCCTTGATAGGTGTTCTAGCCTTGATAGAAGGTGTTCTAGGCTTGATAGGTGTTCTAGGCTTGATAGAAAGTGTTCTAGCCTTGATAGAAAGTGTTCTAGGTTTGATAGGTGTTCTAGCCTTGATAGAAGGTGCTCTAGGCTTGATAGAAGGTGTTCTAGCCTTGATAGAAAGTGTTCTAGGTTTGATAGGTGTTCTAGCCTTGATAGAAGGTGCTCTAGGCTTAATAGGTGTTCTAGCCTTGATAGAAGGTGCTCTAGGCTTGATAGAAAGTGTTCTAGGTTTGATAGGTGTTCTAGCCTTGATAGGTGTTCTAGCCTTGATAGAAGGTGTTCTAGCCTTGATAGAAGGTGTTCTAGACTTGATAGGTGTTCTAGGCTTGATAGGTGTTCTAGCCTTGATAGGTGTTCTAGCCTTGATAGAAGGTGTTCTAGGCTTGATAGGTGTTCTAGCCTTGATAGAAGTGTTCTAGCCTTGATAGAAGTGTTCTAGCCTTGATAGAAGGTGCTCTAGGCTTGATAGGTGTTCTAGCCTTGATAGGTGTTCTAGCCTTGATAGGTGCTCTAGCCTTGATAGAAGTGTTCTAGCCTTGATAGAAGGTGCTCTAGGCTTGATAGGTGTTCTAGCCTTGATAGATGTTCTAGCCTTGATAGAAGGTGTTCTAGCCTTGATCGAAGGTGCTCTAGGCTTGATAGAAGGTGTTCTAGCCTTGATAGGTGTTCTAGCCTTGATAGGTGTTCTAGCCTTTATAGAAGGTGTTCTAGCCTTGATAGGTGTTCTAGCCTTTATAGAAGGTGTTCTAGCCTTGATAGAAGGCGTTCTAGGCTTGATAGGTGTTCTAACCTTGACAGAATGTGTTCTAGCCTTGATAGAAGGCGTTTTAACCTTGACAGGTGTTCTAACCTTGATACCTGGAGTATACCTGGAGAGGGTTTCGGGGGTCAACGCCCCCGCGGCCCGGTCTGTGACCAGGCCTCCTGGTGGATCAGGGCCTGATCAACGTACGAACCACAGTCCGGTTGGTCAGGTACTGACTTTAGGTGTCTCTCCAGCGCCTTCTTGAAGACAGCCAGGGGTCTACTGATAAGTGTTCTAACCTTGACAGAAGGTGTTCTATCATTGAAAGGTGTCCTAGCCTTGATAGATGTTCTAGCCTGGATAGAAAGTGTTCTAGCCTTGAAAGGTGTTCTAGCCTTGATAGGTGTTCTAACTTTGACAGGTGTTCAATCTTTGAAAGAAGGTATTCTAGCCTTGATATAAAGTGTTCTAGCCTTGACAGAGGGTGTTGTAGCCTTGACAGAGGGTGTTCTAGCCTTGACAGAGGGTGTTGTAGCCTTGGCAGAGGGTGTTCTAGCCTTGACAAAGGGTGTTGTAGCCTTGGTAGAAGGTGTTCTAGCCTTGGCAGAGGGTTTTCTAGCCTTGGCAGAGGGTGTTCTAGCCTTGACGGAAGGTGTTCTAGCCTTGATAGAGACTGTTCTAGCCACAGAGGGTGTTCTAGCCTTGATCAGTGCACAGTAGAGGTGGTAGAGTGATGACTAACATTCTGGTGTTAGAGCAGAGGTGCACCACGTCTTGCACTGAAGCCTGCTCGACGGTCGAAACGTTTCGTGCGAAACGTGTCGTTAATAAAGGCACCCAGGTGTTGAACATGTGTCTTAGTCTTCAAATACATGTGGTGTTGATTATTGCCGAACCCTACACCCGTAGGGATTATACAGCGCTTAGGATTGAAAGGTAATCAAGTTTAATCCAGGGAAGAGGAGAATAGCTCCAATTTCTCGGATCAAGAACCCTGCATCAACATCCAGAAACCTCCTTTGAAGGGCATTTATAAATTTTATAATTATTATTATACTCCAGGTAGACTCCAATATACTCCAGGTAGACTCAGGTAGACTTCAATAGACTCAGGTATACCCCAAGTAGACTCCAATAGACTCCAGATAGACTCTAGGTAGACTGCAATAGAATCTAGGTAGATTCCAGGTAACTTCAGGTAGACTTAGAGTCGTCACGATCCTTAAACGCCAACAATAATACAGTCCCTTGAGTCGTCACGACCCTTAAACGCCAACAATAATAAAGCCCCTCGAGTCGTCACGACCCTTAAACACCAACAACGTTATGTCACACTATACTTCCCTTCAGGAGCATGCATATATATATATATATATATATATATATATATATATATATATATATATATATATATATATATATATATATATATATATATATATATAAAAGGAAAAGTAGTAAGCAAAAATGAGAAAATAAATGGTAGAAGTGCTTGGTTGAGAGGTGGACATGTGAACCTACACCTGGGTGAACCCCACACCTGGGTGAACCCCACACCTGGGTGAACCCCACACCTGGGTGAGCCCACCCAGAGCGGTAGTGATGGCATAAAGAACGGCAGTGATTGCACAAGGAGTGGCAGTGACGGCAGAAGAGGCAGTGGTGGCACAAGGAGCGCCAGTGGTGGCACAAGGAGCGGCAATGATGGCACAAGGAGCTGCAGTGATGGCAGGAGCGGTGCCACTGATGGCACAAGAGGCAGCAATGATGGCAGGAAGATGGAGTGTGGGTTGTCTCCTGGGTTGTCCAGCAGCGTCAAGCAACTCACAGGAATTTCCAACTCAGCATCGCGTCTTCACAAACTGTGCCGCCACCGAACAAACAAACACGAATGCTGGTTACCAGTGTTATTTTTTAATATATTTTGTAAATAAACTGGCCTTTCAAAAAACATAGGCCTATCAAGTGAAATTTGAACAAAAATTAGTGTTAAGTGTAACGGGCTCAAGTGAAGATGAACTTAGCCGTAAACAGACGTATTTTAAGGAGAGTGAGAGTGACACAGTTTGTATATTTTGATGCTAACTTTGAAACAGATAAAAAATGTACCATGTACGATCATTGATTTTAATTTCTGCCTTCTCCTATCCCCCCCCCCACACAAGAGGTATGATAAAGTTCATGAAGCAGGGAGAGAGAGTGAATCTAGTAGCAAGCAGCGAAGAGGCGGGGCCAGGAGCTATGAATCGACACCTGCAATTACAAATAGGTGAGCACACACACACACACACACACACACACACACACACACACATGACCCAGCTGGAAAATTTTCGGAGAATAGGGGGGTTTGTAAAAAAAAGAACCCGGCCAGTGAACGTGACCTTCAAGGCAGAAGCGACTCGGACCAGGATCCTGCAGGAGAAAGCACGATTAAGGGACATGCCGGCATACAGGAAGGTGTATCTCGACAGCGACAGAACACAAGAAGGCAGAAACTGAGAGAGATGGTACAAAGGCGAAAGGAGGAAAGAGGGGGGATGGAGAAAACAGACAGGAGATCCCAGACCCAGGAAGAAGATCAAATACAGCCTCCCTCACAACTTCCTATAGAAGCCTCCCAACCAGGTCAATCCCAGTGCAACCAAACACTCTAAATCAAAACACCCATGCCACATCCAATGCCCCCACCCACTACATTACAAAATCCACCCCCACAGCAACAACCCATAGTTCCTTACCAGGTCTCCCACTTCCCCAACCCCAATATACCTCCCAGACCACAGTCTTAGAAAAGAAGTTGAAGGTGTGGTATACAAATGCAGATGGAATAACAAACAAGTATGAGGAGTAGCACGAAAGAATCAAAGAGACATCCCCAGACATAATAGCACTCACAGAAACAAAACTCACCAGAATAATAACAGATTCAATCTTTCCATCCGGATACCAAATCCTCAGGAAAGACAAGAGGGAGGAGAGGGGGAGGAGTTGCACTGCTCATTAAAAACCAGTGGGATTTTGAGAAAATGGAAGGAATGGATGGCATGGGCGAAAGGGACTACTTAGTAGGAACAATCCAGTCTGAGGGACATAAGGTGATAATTGCAGTAATGTACAACCCACCACAGAACTGCAGGAGGCCAAGAGAAGAATACGATGAGAGCAACAGAGCAATGATCGACACACTAGCCGAGGTGGCCAGGAGAGCACACATGGGGGGAGCAAAGTTACTAGTTATGGGTGATTTCAATCACAAGGAGATTGACTGGGAAAACCTGGAGCCCCATGGGGGTCCCGAAACATGGAGAGCCAAGATGATGGATGTGGTACTGGAAAAACCTCATGCATCAACATGTTAGAGACACTACCAGAGAGAGAGGAGAGGATGAACCAGCAAGGCTGGACCTTGTATTCACCATGAGTAGTTCGGACATCGAGGGTATCATGTATGAAAGGCCCCTGGGAGCTAGTGATCATGTGGTTCTGTGCTTCGACTACATAGTTGAGCTCCAAGTGGAGAGAGTAGCAGGAATAGGCTGGGAAAAACCAAACTACAAAAGGGGGAACTACTCAGGCATGAGGAACTTCCTTCAAGACATTCAGTGGGAGAGGGAACTGACAGGAAAACCAGTACAAGAAATGATGGACTATGTAGCAACAAAATGCAAGGAGGCAGAGGAGAGGTTTGTTCCCAAGGGAAACAGAAATAATGGGAAGAACAGAACGAGTCCTTGGTTCACCCAGAGGTGTAGGGAGGCAAAAACTAGGTGTACTAGAGAATGGAAAAGGTACAGAAGACAGAGAACTCAGGAAAATAAAGAAATCAGCCGAAGAGCCAGAAACGAATATGCACAGATAAGAAGGGAGGCTCAGAGACAATATGAAAATGACATGGCATCAAAAGTAAAGACTGACCCGAAGCTGTTGTACAGCCACATCAGGAGGAAAACAACAGTCAAGGACCAGGTAATCAGACTGAGGAAGGGTGATGGGGAATTCACAAGAGGTATGTCAGGAGCTCAACACAAGATTTAAAGAGGTATTTACAGTGGAAACCAGTAGGACTCCAGGAAATCAGAGCAGGGGGGCACACCAGCAAGTGCTGCATGAGGTACATATAACCAAGGAGGAGGTGAAGAAGCTGCTATGCGAACTTGACACCTCAAAGGCGGTGGGACCAGACAACATCTCTCCATGGGTCCTTAAAGAGGGAGCAGAGATATTGTGTGAGCCATTAACAAAGATCTTCAACACATCATTTGAAACTGGGCAACTCCCTGAGGTATGGAAAATGGCAAATGTAGTCCCAATTTTTAAAAAGGGAGACATACATGAGGCACTAAACTACAGACCTGTATCACTAACGTGTATAGTATGCAAGGTCATGGAGAAGATCATCAGGAGGAGAGTGGTGGGGCACCTGGAAAGAAACAAGTGTATAATTGACAACCAGCACGGTTTCAGGGAAGGAAAATCCTGTGTCACAAACCTACTAGAGTTTTATGACAAGGTGACAGAAGTAAGAAAAGAGAGAGACTGCATATTTTTGGACTGCAAGAAGGCCTTCGACACAGTTCCTCACAAGAGGTTACTGCAAAAGCTAGAGGATCAGGCACACATAAGAGGAAAGGCACTGCAATGGATCAGAGAATACCTGACAGGGAGGCAACAACGAGTCATGGT
>NC_069462.1:31046805-31056805 GCF_026875155.1 Cherax quadricarinatus
GGCTACCCTGTACCTGGCTAACCCTGGTACCTGGGTACCCTGGTATCTGGCTACCCTGATACCTGGCTACCCTGGTACCTGGCTACCCTGGTACCTGGCTACCCTGGTACCTGGCTACCCTGGTTCCTGGCTACCCTGGTACCTGGCTTACCCTGGTTCCTGGCTACCCTGGCACCTGGCTACCCTGGTACCTGGCTACCCTGGTACCTGGCTACCCTGGTACCTGGCTACCCTGTTACTTGGCTGCCCTGGTACCTGGCTACCCTGGTACCTGACTACCCTGGTATCTGGCTACCCTGGTACCTGGCTACCCTGGTACCTGGCTACCCTGGTACCTGGCTACCCTGGTACCTGGCTACCCTGGTACCTGGCTACCCTGGTATCTGGCTACCCTGATACCTGGCTACCCTGGTACCTGGCTACCCTGGTACCTGGCTACACTGATACCTGGCTACCCTGGTACCTGGCTACTCTGGTACCTGGCTACCCTGGTACCTGGCTATTCTGGTACCTGGCTACCCTGGTACCTGGCTACCCTGGTACCTGGCTACCCTGGTACCTGGCTACTCTGATACCCTGGCTACCCTGGGTACCTGGCTACCCTGGTACCTGGCTACCCTGGTACCTGGCTACCCTGGTACCTGGCTACCCTGGCACTTGGTTACCCTGGTACCTGGCTACCCTGGTACCTGGCTACCCTGGTACCTGGCTACCCTGGTACCTGGCTACCCTGGTACCTGGCTACCCTGGTACCTGGCTACCCTGGTACCCGGCTACCCTGGTACCCGGCTACCCTGGTACCCGGCTACCCTGGTACCTGGCTACCCTGGTACCTGGCTACCCTGGTACCTGGCTACCCTGGCACCTGGTTACCCTGGTACCTGCTACCCTGGTACCTGGGTAACCCTGGTACCTGGCTACCCTGGTACCTGGCTACCCTGGTACCTGGCTACCCTGGTATCTGGCTACCCTGGTACCCGACTACCCTGGTACTCGGCTACCCTGGTACCTGGTTAACCTGGTACCTGGCTACCCTGGTACCTGGCTACCCTGGTACCTAGCTACCTTGGTACCTGGCTACCCTGGTACCTGGCTGCTCTGGTACCTGGCTACCCTGGTACCTGGCTACCCTGGAACCTGGCTACCCTGGTACCTGGCTACCCTGGTACCTGGCTACCCTGGTACTTGACTACCATGGTACCTAGCTACCCTGGTACCTGACTACCCTGGTACCTGGCTACCCTGGTACCTGGCTACCCTGGTACCTGGCTACCCTGGTACCTGGCTACCCTTGTACCTGGCTACCCTAGTACCTGGCTACCCTGCTACCTGGTTACCATGGTACCTGTCTACCCTGGTACCAGGCTACCCTGGTACTTGACTAACCTGATACCTGGCTACCCTGGTACCTGGCTACCCTGGTACCTGGCTACCCTGGTACCTGACTACCCTGGTACCTGGCTACCCTAATACCTGGCTTCCCTGGTTCCTGGCTACCCTAGTACCTGACTACCCTGGTACCTGACTACCCTCGTACCTGGCTACCCTGGTACCTGACTACCCTGGTACCTATCTACCCTGGTACCTAGCTACCCTGTTACCTGACTACCCTGGTACCTGGCTACCCTGGTACCTGGCTACCCTGGTACCTGGCTACCCTGGTACCTCGCTAACCTGGTACCTGGCTACCCTAGTACCTGGCTACCCTGCTACTTGGTTACCATGGTACTTGTCTACCCTGGTACCAGGCTACCCTGGTACTTGACTAACCTGATACCTGGCTACCCTGGTACCTGGCTACCCTGGTACCTGGCTACCCTGGTACCTGACTACCCTGGTACCTGGCTACCCTGGTACCTGGCTACCCTGGTACCTGGCTACCCTAGTACCTGATTACCCTGGTACCTGACTACCCTGGTACCTGGCTACCCTGGTACCTGACTACACTGGTACCTGGCAACCCTGGTACCGGCTACCCTGGTACCTAGCTACCCTGGTACCTGGCTACCCTGGAACCTGGCTACCCTGGTACCTGGCTACCCTGGTACCTGGCTACCCTGGTACCTGGCTACCCTGGTACCTGACTACCCTGGTACCTAGCTACCCTGGTACCTGACTACCGTGGAACCTGGCTACCCTGGTACCTGGCTACCCTGGTACCTGGCTACCCTGGTACCTGACTACCCTGGTACCTAGCTACCCTGGTACCTGGCTACCCTGGTACCTGGCACCTGGCTACCCTGGTACCTGGCTACCCTTGTACCTGGCTACCCTAGTAACCTGCTACCCTGCTACCTGGGTTTCCATGGTACCTGTCTACCCTGGTACCAGGCTACCCTGGTACTTGACTAACCTGATACCTGGCTACCCTGGTACCTGGCTACCCTGGTACCTGGCTACCCTGGTACCTGACTACCCTGGTACCTGGCTACCCTAGTACCTGGCTACCCTGGTACCTGGCTACCCTAGTACCTGACTACCCTGGTACCTGACTACCCTGGTACCTGGCTACCCTGGTATCTGACTACACTGGTACCTGGCTACCCTGGTACCTGGCTACCCTGGTACCGGCTACCCTGGTACCTAGCTACCCTGGTACCTGGCTACCCTGATACCTAGCTACCCTGGTACCCGGCTACCCTGGTACCTGGCTACTCTGGTACATGGCCACCCTGGTATCCGGCTACCCTGATACCTGGCTACCCTGGTACCTAGTTACTCTGGTACCTGGCTACCCTGGTACCTGCCCACCCTGGTACCTGGATGCCCCGGTACCTGGCTACCCTGGTACTCAGCTACCCTGGTATCCGGCTATCCTGGTACCCGGCCACCCTGGTACCTGGCTACCCTGGTATCTGGCTACCCTGGTACCCGGCTACCCTGGTACCTGGCTACTCTTGTACCTGGCTACCCTGGTACCTGGCATCTGGCTACCTTGGTACCCGGCTACCCTCGTACCTAGCCACCCTGGTACCTGGCTACCCTGGTACTTGGCTAACCTGGTACCTGGCAACCCTGGTACCTGGCTACCCTGGTACCTGGCTACCCTGGTACCTGGCTACCCTGGTACCTGGCTACCCTGGTACCTGGCTACCCTGGTACCTGGCTACCCTGGTACCTGACTACCCTGGTACCTGGCTACCCTGGTACCTGGCTACCCTGGTACCTGGCTACCCTGGTACCTGGCTACCCTGGTACCTGGCTACCCTGGACCTGGCTACCCTGATACCTGGCTACCCTGGTACCTGGCTACCCTGGTACCTGGCTACCCTGATACTTGGCTACCCTGGTACCTGGCTACCCTGGTACCTGGCTACCCTGGTACCTGGCTACCCTGGTACCTGGCTACCCTGATACTTGGCTACCCTGGTACCTGGCTACCCTGGTACCTGGCTACCCTGGTACCTGGCTACCCTGGTACCTGGCTACCCTGGTACCTGGCTACCCTGGTACCTGGCTACCCTGGTACCTGACTACTCTGGTATCTGGCTACCGTGGTACCTGGCTACCTGGTACCTGGCTACCCTGGTAACTGGCTACCCTGATACTTGGCTACCCTGGTACCTGGCTACCCTGTACCTGGCTACCCTGGTACCTGACTACCCTAGTATCTGGCTACCCTGGTACATGGCTACCCTGGTACCTGGCTACCCTGGTATCTGGCTACCCTGGTACCTGGCTACCCTGGTACCTGGCTACCCTGGTACCTGGCTACCCTGGTTCCTGGCTACCCTGGTACCTGGCTACCCTGGTAAACCCGGCTACCCTGGTACCTGGCTACCCTGGTACCTGGCTACCCTGATACTTGGCTACCCTGGTACCTGGCTACCCTGGTACCTGACTACCCTGGTATCTGGCTACCCTGGTACCCCGGCTACCCTGGAACCTGACTACCCTGGTACTGGCTACCCTGCTAAATGGCTACCCTGTACCTGGCTACCCCGGTACCTGGCTACCCTGGTACATGACTACCCTCGTATCTGGCTACCCTCGTACCTGGCTACCCTGGTACCTGGCTACCCTGGTAAACCCGGCTACCCTGGTTCCTGGCTACCCTGGTTCCTGGCTACCCTGGTACCTGGCTACCCTGGTACCTGGCTACCCTGGTACCTGGCTACCCTGATACTTGGCTACCCTGGTACCTGGCTACCCTGGTACCTGACTACTCTGGTATCTGGCTACCCTGGTACCTGGCTACCCTGGTACCTAGCTACCCTGGTACCTGGCTACCCTGGTACCTGGCTACCCTGGTACCTGGCTACCCTGATACTTGGCTACCCTGGTGCCTGGCTACCCTGGTATCTGACTACCCTGGTATCTGGCTACCCTGGTACCTGGCTACCCTGGTACCTGGCTACCCTGGTTCCTGGCTACCCTGGTTCCTGGCTACCCTGGTACCTGGCTACCCTGGTACCTGGCTACCCTGGTACCCTGGTATCTGGCTACCCTGATACCTGGCTACCCTGGTACCTGGCTACCCTGGTACCTGGCTACCCTGGTACCTGGCTACCCTGGTACCTGGCTACCCTGGTTCCTGGCTACCCTGGTACCTGGCTACCCTGGTTCCTGGCTACCCTGGCACTTGGCTACCCTGGTACCTGGCTACCCTGGTACCTGGCTACCCTGGTACCTGGCTACCCTTTACTTGGCTGCCCTGGTACCTGGCTACCCTGGTACCTGACTACCCCCGGTATCTGGCTACCCTGGTACCTGGCTACCCTGGTACCTGGCTACCCTGGTACCTGGCTACCCTGGTACCTGGCTACCCTGGTACCTGGCTACCCTGGTATCTGGCTACCCTGATACCTGGCTACCCTGGTACCTGGCTACCCTGGTACCTGGCTACACTGATACCTGGCTACCCTGGTACCTGGCTACTCTGGTAAACCTGGCTACCCTGTACCTGGCTATTCTGGTACCTGGCTACCCTGGTACCTGGCTACCCTGGTACCTGGCTACCCTGATACCTGGCTACCCTGGTACCTGGCTACCCTGGTACCTGGCTACCCTGGTACCTGGCTACCCTGGTACCTGGCTACACTGGTACCTGTCTACTCTGGTACCTGTCTACCCTGGTACCTGGCTACCCTGGTATCTGGCTACCCTGGTACCTGGCTACCTTGGTGCCTGGCTACCCTGGTACGAAGCTACCTTGGTACCTGGCTACCCTGGTACCTGGCTACCCTGGTACCTGGCTACCCTGGTACCTGGCTACCCTGGCACTTGGTTACCCTGGTACCTGGCTACCCTGGTACCTGGCTACCCTGGTACCTGGCTACCCTGGTACCTAGCTACCCTGGTACCTGGCTACCCTGGTACCTGGCTACCCTGGTACCCCGCTAACCCTGGTACCCCGGCTACCCGGCTACCCTGCGGCTACCCTGGTACCTGGCTACCCTGGTACCTGGCTACCCTGGTACCTGGTACCCTGGCACCTGGCTACCCTGGTACCTGGCTACCCTGGTACCTGGCTACCCTGGTACCTGGCTACCCTGGTACGCTGGCTACCCTGGTACCGACTACCCTGGTACCTCGGGTACCCTGGTACCTGGCTTTAAACCGGTACCTGGCTACCCTGGTACCTGGCTACCCTGGTACCTAGCTACCTTGGTACCTGGCTACCCTGGTACCTGGCTACTCTGGTACCTGGCTACCCTGGTACCTGGCTACCCTGGAACCTGGCTACCCTGGTACCTGGCTACCCTGGTACCTGGCTACCCTGGTACTTGACTACCATGGTACCTAGCTACCCTGGTACCTGACTACCCTGGTACCTGGCTACCCTGGTACCTGGCTACCCTGGTACCTGGCTACCCTTGTACCTGGCTACCCTAGTACCTGGCTACCCTGCTACCTGGTTACCATGGTACCTGTCTACCCTGGTACTTGACTAACCTGATACCTGGCTACCCTGGTACCTGGCTACCCTGGTACCTGGCTACCCTGGTACCTGACTACCCTGGTACCTGGCTACCCTAATACCTGGCTTCCCTGGTTCCTGGCTACCCTAGTACCTGACTACCCTGGTACCTGACTACCCTCGTACCTGGCTACCCTGGTACCTGACTACCCTGGTACCTATCTACCCTGGTACCTAGCTACACTGTTACCTGACTACCCTGGTACCTGGCTACCCTGGTACCTGGCTACCCTGGTACCTGGCTACCCTGGTACCTGGCTACCCTGGTACCTGGCTACCCTAGTACCTGGCTACCCTGCTACTTGGTTACCATGGTACTTGTCTACCCTGGTACCAGGCTACCCTGGTACTTGACTAACCTGATACCTGGCTACCCTGGTACCTGGCTACCCTGGTACCTGGCTACCCTGGTACCTGACTACCCTGGTACCTGGCTACCCTGGTACCTGGCTACCCTGGTACCTGGCTACCCTAATACCTGATTACCCTGGTACCTGACTACCCTGGTACCTGGCTACCCTGGTACCTGACTACACTGGTACCTGGCTACCCTGGTACCGGCTACCCTGGTACCTAGCTACCCTGGTACCTGGCTACCCTGGACACTGGCTACCCTGGTACCTGGCTACCCTGGTACCTGGCTACCCTGGTACCTGGCTACCCTGGTACCTGACTACCCTGGTACCTAGCTACCCTGGTACCTGACTACCGTGGAACCTGGCTACCCTGGTACCTGGCTACCCTGGTAACCTGGGTACCCTGGTACCTTGACTACCCTGGTACCTAGCTACCCTGGTACCTGGGTACCCTGGTACCTGGCACCTGGCTACCCTGGTACCTGGCTACCCTTGTACCTGGCTACCCTAGTACCTGGCTACCCTGCTACCTGGTTACCATGGTACCTGTCTACCCTGGTACCAGGCTACCCTGGTACTTGACTAACCTGATACCTGGCTACCCTGGTACCTGGCTACCCAGGTACCTGGCTACCCTGGTACCTGACTACCCTGGTACCTGGCTACCCTAGTACCTGGCTACCCTGGTACCTGGCTACCCTAGTACCTGACTACCCTGGTACCTGACTACCCTGGTACCTGGCTACCCTGGTATCTGACTACACTGGTACCTGGCTACCCTGGTACCTGGCTAACCCGGTACCGGCTACCCTGGTACCTAGCTAAACCCCGGTAACCTGGCTACCCTGATACCTAGCTACCCTGGTACCCGGCTACCCCGGTACCTGGCTACTCTGGTACATGGCCACCCTGGTATCCGGCTAACCCTGATACCTGGCTACCCTGGTACCTAGTTACTCTGGTACCTGGCTACCCTGGTACCTGCCCACCCTGGTACCTGGATGCCCCGGTACCTGGCTACCCTGGTAAATCAGCACCCTGGTATCCGCTATCCTGGTACCCGGCCACCCCGGTACCTGGCTACCCTGGTATCTGGCTACCCTGGTACCCGGCTACCCTGTACCTGGCTACTCTGTACCTGGCTACCCTGGTACCTGGCATCTGGCTACCTTGGTACCCGGCTAACCTCGTACCTAGCCACCCTGGTACCTGGCTACCCTGGTACTTGGCTAACCTGGTACCTGGCAACCCTGGTGCCTGGCTACCTTGGTACCCGGCTACCCTGGTACCTGGCTACCCTTGTACCTGACTGCCCTGGTACCTGACTCTCCATCTGGGGGGCTGTATAATGGGAAAGGGGGAGAGAGGGAGAGTTGTTTTTGAGAGGTGTGAGGTAATGAGGGTGATGGGGGGGTGTGAGAGGGTAGTTTTAACCAGGTAGTGTGGTTATTAACGACCAGGCAGTGTGGTTTTTAACGACCAGGTAGTGTGGTTATTAACGACCAGGTAGTGTGGTTTTTAACGACCAGGTAGTGTGGTTATTAACGACCAGGTAGTGTGGGTTTTAACGACCAGGTAGTGTGGTTATTAACGACCAGGTAGTGTGGGTTTTAACGACCAGGTAGTGTGGTTTTTAACGACCAGGTAGTGTGGTTTTTAACGACCAGGTAGTGTGGTTTTTAACGACCAGGTAGTGTGGTTTTTAACGACCAGGTAGTGTTGTTTTTAGCGACCAGGTAGTGTGGTTTTTAACGACCAGGTAGTGTGGTTTTTAACGACCAGGTAGTGTGGTTTTTAACGACCAGGTAGTGTGGTTTTTAGCGACCAGGTAGTGTGGTTTTTAACGACCAGGTAGTGTGGTTTTTAACGACCAGGTAGTGTGGTTTTTAGCGACCAGGTAGTGTGGTTTTTAACGACCAGGTAGTGTGGTTTTTAACGACCAGGTAGTGTGGTTTTTAACGACCAGGTAGTGTGGTTTTTAGCGACCAGGTCCTGTGGTTTTTAATGACCTAGTCGTATGTCTCTCTCAGGAGAGACCTCACCGTCTCTCAGGAGAGACAGTGGAAGCTGAGATAGGACATTATTATTATTATTACAATCAAGGGGGAAGCGCTAAACCCGGAGGATTATACAGCGCCTGGGGGGGTATGTGGAAGGCATTCAGGCTTAATTTGGGGAAGTGGAGCATAGATCCAATTCCCTAAATCAAGAGCCCCTCACCAACATCAAGGAACCTTCCTTGAGGGGTGAGATAGGACAAACTCTGAGCGTCAGAGGACCTGCCACACCAATACTGCTGCCAACCTCCACTCCTGCGTCGCGTCCTTCTAGATAACGCAGACAGAACATTAAAATGGTATAAAATACCGACAGATTGTTAGGTAAGACACATATGCAACAGTTAGGTATCTTTATTATGAAACGTTTCGCCTACACAGTAGGCTTCTTCAGTCGAGTACAGAAAAGTTGATAGAAGCAGAAGATACTTGAAGACGATGTAATCAGTCCATCACCCTTAAAGTTTTGAGGTGGTCAGTCCCTCAGTCTGGAGAAGAGCATTGTTCCGTTGTCTGAAACAATATGAAGTTGAAGTGACAGGATGGAGCCTTATATAGTGCCAGGAGGTGAGACGTAGGTTGCTTTGGGAGGGCAGGTCCCTCTCAAACTCAGCCGTTCTCACTAGTAGAGGTTGTCGAAGTTGATGGTCTGTACCAAGATACCTTTGAGAGGGACCTGCCCTCCCAAAGCAACCTACGTCTCACCTCCTGGCACTATATAAAGCTCCATCCTGTCACTTCAACTTCATATTGTTTCAGACAACGGAACAATGCTCTTCTCCAGACTGAGGGACTGACCACCTCAAAACTTTAAGGGTGATGGACTGATTACATCGTCTTCAAGTATCTTCTGCTTCTATCAACTTTTCTGTACTCGACTGAAGAAGCCTACTGTGTAGGCGAAACGTTTCATAATAAAGATACCTAACTGTTGCATATGTGTCTTACCTAACAATAACGCAGACACACTACACTTCCTTTATTTCTACGCCACGTACGCCCCTCGAAAATTGCGTAACGTTATTTTTTTAGCGTAAACTAATCCATAACAAGGGCGAAGGGTTCGTTCTGGCACTGGACAAGTACTCACGGTTCCCGAGGGCTTTGCTAATCCCTGGTGGTTTGAAACCCTCAAGGAAGGTTCCTTGATATTGGTGAGGGGCTCTTGATTTAGGGAATTGGATCTGTGCTCCAGTTCCCCGAATTAAGCCTGAATGCCTTCCACATCCCCCCCCCCAAGGCGCTGTATAATCCTCTGGGTTTAGCGCTTCCCCCTTGATTATTAAAATAATAATGGTGGTTTGAAACCTACCGACTACACGAGGGTCATTAAGGCTCCAATTTAAACCTCTGCCAACCACGCTAGGTGTTAAACACCTGGCGTGTATACGCCGTGGGCTGGTATACAGGCTGCTGTTTCTTGACGCAGAGGATGAAACGTGCGGGAGAAACGTTGTGCTGACCCACAGCCTCGACTATCTTGAAGGGAAACTGGAATAATACATGAATAACCAACACACGGCAAGAGAGGAGCTTATGTCGATGTTTCGCTCAGACTTGGACCATTAACTAGTTACTAGTTAATGACCCAAGTCGGTGCGAAACGTTGTCACAAGTTTCTTTCCCCTGTGTTGAAACTGGAACAAAACATCGACAAGGTGATGATT
>NC_069462.1:31061805-31066805 GCF_026875155.1 Cherax quadricarinatus
GACAGCAGCAGCGTAGGAACGTTCTCCAGACAGCAGCAGCGTAGGAACGTTCTCCAGACAGCAGCAGCGCAGGAACGTTCTCCAGACAGCAGCAGCGCAGGAACGTTCCCCAGACAGCAGCAGCGCAGGAACGTTCCCCAGACAGCAGCAGCGCATGAACGTTCTCCAGACAGCAGCAGCGCATGAACGTTCTCCAGACAGCAGCAGCGCAGGAACTTTCTCCAGACAGCAGCAGCGCAGGAACGCCCTCCAGACAGCAGCAGCGCAGGAACGTTCTCCAGACAGCAGCAGCGCAGGAACGCCCTCCAGACAGCAGCAGCGCAGGAACGTTCTCCAGACAGCAGCAGCGAAGGAACGTTCTCCACAGCAGCAGCGCAGGAACGCCCTCCAGACAGCAGCAGCGCAGGAACGTTCTCCAGACAGCAGCAGCGCAAGAACGTTCTCCAGGTAGCAGCAGCGCAGGAACGCCCTCCAGACAGCAGCAGCGCAGGAACGTTCTCCAGACAGCAGCAGCGCAGGAACGTTCCCCAGACAGCAGCAGCGCAGGAACGCCCTCCAGACAGCAGCAGCGCAGGAACGTTCTCCAGACAGCAGCAGCGCAGGAACGTTCCCCAGACAGCAGCAGCGCAGGAACGCCCTCCAGACAGCAGCAGCGCAGGAACGTCCTCCAGACAGCAGCAGCGCAGGAACGTCCTCCAGACAGCAGCAGCGCAGGAACGTCCTCCAGACAGGAGCAGCAGTGCAGGAACGTCCTCCAGACAGCAGCAGCGCAGGAACGTCCTCCAGACAGGAGCAGCAGTGCAGGAACGTCCTCCAGACAGGAGCAGCAGCGCAGGAACGTCCTCCAGACAGCAGCAGCGCAGGAACGTCCTCCAGACAGGAGCAGCAGTGCAGGAACGTCCTCCAGACAGGAGCAGCAGCGCAGGAACGTCCTCCAGACAGCAGCAGCGCAGGAACGTCCTCCAGACAGGAGCAGCAGTGCAGGAACGTCCTCTAGAGAAGAGAAGCAACATAAGATCCCTTCTAAACGTCCGCACACCACCACCACCACCGCCACACTGATCAATAAACCTCCATGGCCTTCACTTTTACGTATCGAATAATCAAATTTAAAAATTCCCTCCCCCATGTCTATTCTTCCTTCTCCTCTCTTCTTCTTTTCTCTTCTTTATCGCTGGCTGCGTTACTTAAGAGAATGAAGGTCGGAACTTGAGCGCGGATCAAGGTCGCTCGCGTAAAGATCGCGACGGGAATCGAGGTTTCCGCGACACGCTCGGCTGCCTTCTCATCTGTGTAATGGCAGCCATGGGAGGGGGATAAGGGGGGAGGGGAAGCCTGCGCGATTACCGCGCGCCGATTGGTCGGCGGCTGGTGGGCGGGGCGGCGCTGAACCAATCCCCGTCGTGGTAGGGGGGATGCCCGGCTTAGCCAATCGAGTGGCTCCTCGCCGCCACCTCCTCTTCTGGACTTTAAACTCGACAGTAAAACACGGTGGTCGACTCCACACTATATCCTCTTCTTTATATCCTCACGCTCCACTACTCTCTCCTCTTACTCCTCCTTCACTACTCTCAGCCTCCTCCTTCGCTGTTTTATCTCTCCTTCTCTATCCTTACTAGAACTACCCTATCTCCTACTATCCTATCTCCTACTATCCTATCTCCTACTATCCTATCTGCTACTATCCTATCTGCTACTATCCTATCTGCTACTACCATAACTGTTACTACCCTAACTGCTACTACCCTAACTGTTACTACCCTAACTGTTACTACCCTAACTGCTACTACCCTAACTGTTACTACCATAACTGCTACTACCCTAACTGTTACTACCCTAACTGTTACTACCCTAACTGTTACTACCATAACTGCTACTACCCTAACTGTTACTACCATAACTGCTACTACCATAACTGTTACTACCATAACTGCTACTACCATAACTGTTATACCTAACTGTTACTACCATAACTGTACTACCCTAACTGTACTACCATAACTGTACTACCCTAACTGTTACTACCATAACTGCTACTACCCTAACTGTTACTACCATAACTGCTACTACCATAACTGTTACTACCATAACTGCTACTACCATAACTGTTACTACCATAACTGCTACTACCATAACTGTTACTACCATAACTGCTACTACCATAACTGTTACTACCATAACTGTTACTACCCTAACTGCTACTACCCTAACTGTTACTACCATAACTGCTACTACCCTAACTGTTACTACCATAACTGCTACTACCATAACTGTTACTACCATAACTGCTACTACCATAACTGTTACTACCATAACTGCTACTACCATAACTGTTACTACCATAACTGCTACTACCATAACTGTTACTACCATAACTGCTACTACCATAACTGTTACTACCCTAACTGTTACTACCCTAACTGCTACTACCCTAACTGTTACTACCATAACTGCTACTACCATAACTGTTACTACCCATAATGTAACATACTGTTACTACCCTAACTGCTACTACCCTAACTGTTACTACCATAACTGCTACTACCATAACTGTTACTACCCTGTTACTACCCTAACTGCTACTACCCTAACTGTTACTACCATAACTGCTACTACCCATAACTGTTACTACCATAACTGCTACTACCATAACTGTTACTACCCTAACTGTTACTACCCTAACTGCTACTACCCTAACTGTTACTACCATAACTGCTACTACCATAACTGTTTACTACCACTTAACTGCTACTACCCTAATCTGTTACTACCCTAACTGTTACTACCATAACTGCTACTACCATAACTGTTACTACCCATGTTACTAACCTACTGCTACTACCATAACTGCTACTACCCTAACTCTACTACCCTAACTGCTACTACCCTAACTGTTACTACCCTAACTGCTACTACCATAACTGCTACTACCCTAACTGTTACTACCCTAACTGCTACTACCCTAACTGCTACTACCATAACTGCTACTACCATAACTGCTACTACCCTAACTGCTACTACCCTAACTGCTACTGCCCTAACTGCTACTACCCTAACTGCTACTACCCTAACTGTACTACCTAACTGTACTACCCTAACTGTTACTACCATAACTGCTACTACCATAACTGCTACTACCATAACTGCTACTACCATAACTGCTACTACCATAACTGCTACTACCCTAACTGCTACTACCCTAACTGCTACTACCCTAACTGCTACTACCCTAACTGCTACTACCCTAACTGTTACTACCATAACTGCTACTACCATAACTGCTACTACCATAACTGCTACTACCATAACTGCTACTACCATAACTGCTACTACCCTAACTGCTACTACCCTAACTGCTACTACCCTAACTGTTACTACCATAACTGCTACTACCCATAACTGTTTACTACCATAACTGCTACTACCATAACAGCTACTACCATAACTGTACTACCATAACGTACTAACCCTAACTGCTACTACCCTAACTGCTACTACCCTAACTGCTACGACCCTAACTGTTACTACCCTAGAATGCACCCTAACTGTTCCATAACTGCTAGCATTACCGCTACTATATGGTCAGTACTAACTGCTACCCCAGACTGCAATGACCCAACTGTTACACAGAACCAACTAGCACCAGGATAGGCGCCCGAGCACCAGTCCACTAACACCCAGGATGCGACCCACACCAGTCCACTAACACCCAGGATGCGACCCACACCAGTCCACTAACACCCAGGATGCGACCCACACCAGTCCACTAACACCCAGGTGCTTATTTTACTAATGGGAGAACACAGACAACCCTCGCTGGGAATCGAACCCAGACCCTCGCCGTGTGAAGCAAAAACTTTAGCCACCAGGCCACAGGGCACTGTAGCTCTGTGATTCCTTAACACGACTCTGTGCTCTATGATTCCTTAACACGACTCTGTGCTCTGTGATTTCTTAACACGACTCTGTGCTCTGTGATTCCTTAACACGACTCTGTGCTCTGATTCCTTAACACGACTCTGTGCTCTGTGATTCCTTAACACGACTCTGTGCTCTGATTCCTTAACACGACTCTGTGCTCTGTGATTCCTTAACACGACTCTGTGCTCTGATTCCTTAACACGACTCTGTGCTCTATGATTCCTTAACACGATTCTGTGCTCTGTGTTCCACTGCGACAGATCCAGCGTTCCTGCCATTATCTACCAATATAATTGCGCATGTCTCCAAGGTAATTATTGTAATCCTTACGGAGGGGTAGGAGGTGAGGATTACTGGGGGTGGGGGTGAGGAGTACTGGGGGTGGGGGTGAGGAGTACTGGGGGTGGGGGTGAGGAGTACTGGGTGGGTGGGGGTGAGGAGTACTGGGGGTGGGGGTGAGGAGTACTGGGGGTGGGGGTGAGAAGTACTGGGGGTGGGGTGGAAAGTACTGGGGGTGGGGAGTACTGGGGGTGGGGGTGAGGAGTACTGGGGGTGGGGAGTACTGGGGGTGGGGAGTACTGGGGGGGAGACTGGTTTACTACCTTGTTCTGGTGGGTTAATTGCCTTGTTTGTTTGTTCTTCTGGTTCTTGTTCAAACATGTCTGACTCATTACTTGCTGCTGCTGACACACCTGACTTAATAAATATAATTGACTTATTAGAGATCCCTGGACCTGGACCCTCCCTGGTCCTGGACCTGGACCCTCCCTGGTCCTGGACCTGGACCCTCCCTGGTCCTGGACCCTCCCTGGACCTGGACCCTCCCTGGTCCTGGACCTGGACCCTCCCTGGACCTGGACCCTCCCTGGTCCTGGACCCTCCCTGGTCCTGGACCTGGACCCTCCCTGGACCTGGACCCTCCCTGGACCTGGACCCTCCCTGGTTCTGGACCTGGACCCTCCCTGGGCCTGGACCCTCCCTGGACCTGGACCCTCCCTGGTCCTGGACCTGGACCCTCCCTGGACCTGGACCCTCCCTGGACCTGGACCCTCCCTGGTCCTGGACCTGGACCCTCCCTG
>NC_069462.1:31071805-31106805 GCF_026875155.1 Cherax quadricarinatus
AGGCTCAGCCACGTAAGAAGCCTGGTTCCTCGCTCCTCCGTCAGCCTCCAGGCTCAGCCATGTAAGAAGCCTGGTTTCCTCGCTCTCCTCCGTCAGCCTCCAGGCTCAGCCACGTAAGAAGCCTGGTTCCTCGCTCCTTCGCTCCGTCACAGCCTCCAGGCCTCCAGCCACGTAAAAAGCCTGGTTCCTCGCTCCTCCGTCAGCCTCCAGGCTCAGCCACGTAAGAAGCCTGGTTTCCTCGCTCCTCCGTCAGCCTCCAGGCTCAGCCACGTAAGAAGCCTGGTTCCTCGCTCCTCCGTCAGCCTCCAGGCTCAGCCACGTAAGAAGCCTGGTTCCTCGTTCCTCCGTCAGCCTCCAGCTCAGCCACGTAAGAAGCCTGGTTCCTCGCTCCTCCGTCAGCCTCCAGGCTCAGCCACGTAAGAAGCCTGGTTCCTCGCTCCTCCGTCAGCCTCCAGGCTCAGCCACGTAAGAAGCCTGGTTCCTCGCTCCTCCGTCAGCCTCCAGGCTCAGCCACGTAAGAAGCCTGGTTCCTCGCTCCTCCGTCAGCCTCCAGGCTCAGCCACGTAAGAAGACTGGTTTCTCGCTCCTCCGTCAGCCTCCAGGCTCAGCCACGTAAGAAGCCTGGTTCCTCGCTCCTCCGTCAGCCTCCAGGCTCAGCCACGTAAGAAGCCTGGTTCCTCGCTCCTCCGTCAGCCTCCAGGCTCAGCCACGCAAGAAGCCTGGTTCCTCGCTCCTCCGTCAGCCTCCAGGCTCAGCCACGTAAGAAGCCTGGTTCCTCGCTCCTCCGTCAACCTCCAGGCTCAGCCACGTAAGAAGCCTGGTTCCTCGCTCCTCGTCAGCCTCCAGGCTCAGCCACGTAAGAAGCCTGGTTCCTCGCTCCTCCGTCAGCCTCCAGGCTCAGCCACGTAAGAAGCCTGGTTCCTCGCTCCTCCGTCAGCCTCCAGGCTCAGCCACGTAAGAAGCCTGGTTCCTCGCTCCTCCGTCAGCCTCCAGGCTCAGCCACGTAAGAAGCCTGGTTCCTCGCTCCTCCGTCAGCCTCCAGGCTCAGCCACGCAAGAAGCCTGGTTCCTCGCACCTCCGTCAGCCTCCAGGCTCAGCCACGTAAGAAGCCTGGTTCCTCGCTCCTCCGTCAACCTCCAGGCTCAGCCACGTAAGAAGCCTGGTTCCTCGCTCCTCCATCAGCCTCCAGGCTCAGCCACGTAAGAAGCCTGGTTCCTCGCTCCTCCGTCAGCCTCCAGGCTCAGCCACGTAAGAAGCCTGGTTCCTCGCTCCTCCGTCAGCCTCCAGGCTCAGCCACGTAAGAAGCCTGGTTCCTCGCTCCTCCGTCAGCCTCCAGGTTCAGCCACGTAAGAAGCCTGGTTCCTCGCTCCTCCGTCAGCCTCCAGGCTCAGCCACGTAAGAAGCCTGGTTCCTCGCTCCCTCCTCAGCCTCCAGGCTCAGCCACGTAAAGAAGCCTGGTTCCCTCGCTCCTCCGTCAGCCTCCAGGCTCAGCCACGTAAGAAGCCTGGTTCCTCGCTCCTCCGTCAGCCTCCAGGCTCAGCCACGTAAGAAGCCTGGTTCCTCGCTCCTCGTCAACCTCCAGGCTCAGCCACGTAAGAAGCCTGGTTCCTCGCTCCTCCGTCAGCCTCCAGGCTCAGCCACGTAAGAAGCCTGGTTCCTCGCTCCTCGGTCAGCCTCCAGGCTCAGCCACGTAAGAAGCCTGGTTCCTCGCTCCTCGGTCAGCCCTCCAGGCTCAGCCACGTAAGAAGCCTGGTTCCTCGCTCCTCGGTCAGCCTCCAGGCTCAGCCACGTAAGAAGCCTGGTTCCTCGCTCCTCCGTCAGCCTCCAGGCACCTTCCTTCTTACAATTGTATAAGGAACCGAACACACCTGCAACATCTTTGTTTGAAGACGTTTCGCCCACCAGTGGCTACATGCCACTCAATATTGGGATGGTATACGAAGAAAGAAGGTGCCTGGAGGCTGACGGAAGAGCGAGCCTTCATACAATCCGTCCCTCTGTATTTCACAACTACACATCAGAAGGAAACCATCAACTGAGTAGCAATTGGTGTATTGATGATTGCAATGGGGTAAGTTGATTAGTAATGGATGTAGTTGAATGAGCAATGGTGTGTGAGTAGTAAGGTGGTAGTTCGATGTACAATGGTATTAATTGATGTAGTAAACGGTGGTAGTTGAGGTAGCAATGGTGGTAGTTGATGTAGCAATGGTGGTAGTTGATGTAGTAATGGTGGTAGTTGATGTAGCAATGGTGGTAGTTGATGTAGTAATGGTGGTAGTTGATGTAGCAATGGTGGTAGTTGATGTAGCAATGGTGGTAGTTGATGTAGCAATGGTGGTAGTTGATGTAGCAATGGTGGTAGTTGATGTAGCAATGGTGGTAGTTGATGTAGCAATGGTGGTAGTTGATGTAGCAATGGTGGTAGTTGATGTAGCAATGGTGGTAGTTGATGTAGCAATGGTGGTAGTTGATGTAGCAATGGTGGTAGTTGATGTAGCAATGGTGGTAGTTGATGTAGCAATGGTGGTAGTTATTGTAGTAATGGTGGTAGTTGATGTAGCAATGGTGGTAGTTGATGTAGCAATGGTGGTAGTTGATGTAGCAATGGTGGTAGTTGATGTAGCAATGGTGGTAGTTGATGTAGCAATGGTGGTAGTTGATGTAGCAATGGATGGTAGTTGATGTAGCAATGGTGGTAGTTGATGTAGAATGGTGGTAGTTGATGTAGCAATGGTGGTAGTTGATGTAGCAATGGTGGTAGTTGATGTAGTAATGATGGTAGTTGATGTAGCAATGGTGGTAGTTGATGTAGTAATGGTGGTAGTTGATGTAGCAATGGTGGTAGTTGATGTAGCAATGGTGGTAGTTGATGTAGCAATGGTGGTAGTTGATGTAGTAATGGTGGTAGTTGATGTAGCAATGGTTGTAGTCTAGGTAGTAATGGTGGTAGTTAAGGTACCACATATATATATATATATATATATATATCATATATAATATATATATATATATATATATATATATATATATTATATATATATATTGTTATTGTAAATTAAGTATATATATCTCCTCGTCCTCGTGCTCGTCCTCGTCCTCGTCCTCGTCCTCGTGTCCCCCCCCTGACTCCCTCACTGACGTAGTCTCCCACGCTGACTAACGACGCAACTACTCCCTTGATGGTCGAATTATCTATTTCCGACCCACTGCATCTATCGATCGACAGACGCAGTGTAATGACCAAAAATACGACTCTATCTCCCGACCCTCCAAGGCGATACTCCCTCGGACGATAGATGTACACGGCGTTTGACGATAGATGTAAACGGTGTTGGCCGATAGATGTACACGGTTTTTGACGATAGATGTACACGGTGTTGGCCGATAGATGTACATGGCGTTGGCAGATAGATGTACACGGTTTTGGACGATAGATGTACATGGTGTTGGACGATAGATGTACACGGTGTTGGATGATAGATGTACACGGTGTTGGACGATAGATGTACACGGTGTTGGACGATAGATGTACACGGTGTTGGACGATAGATGTACACGGTGTTGGACGATAGATGTACACGGTGTTGGACGATAGATGTACACGGTGTTGGACGATAGATATGTACAGGGATAGATTAGTGTGACGATAGGACTGTACAGATGAGGTTTGGACGATAGATGTACAGGTGATAGGAACGATTGGATAAGTACACGGGTGCTGGACGATAGATGTACACGGTGCTGGACGATAGATGTACACGGTGTTGGATGATAGATGTACACGGTGTTGGATGATAGATGTACACGGTGTTGGACGATAGATGTACAAGGTGTTGGACGATGGATGTACACGGAGTTGGACGATAAATGTACACGGTGCTGGACGATAGATGTACACGGTGTTGGACGATAGATGTACACGGTGTTGGATGATAGATGTACACGGTGTTGGACGATAGATGTACACGGTGTTGGACGATAGATGTACACGGTGTTGGACGATAGATGTACACGGTGTTGGATGATAGATGTACACGGAGTTGGACGATAGATTTGCACGGAGTTGGCCGATAGATGTACACGGTGTTGGACGATAGATGTGTGTGCGTGTGTATTCACCTAACTGTGGTTGCAGGGGTCGATTCACAGCTCCTGGCCCCGTGTGTCCTACGACCATTCATCAATTGTGTTGGACTCACTGCAGTACTTTGTACGAGTAGATACGCACCACCCCTCGGTGTTACGGCTAGCATATACAATAATCTGTGCAAGATTACTTAGGATTAACTACCGACTAGAAATCTAGCACAGTTTAGCTAATTAATGACAGATTAGAATAGATTAACACTGGTGTGCACACAGATGCAACAGTTGAGTGCTAGCTACCATTGCAACAGATAGGATGTACAACTATGAACGACTGATGCTAAGCTAACCATGCACAGCAGGTGTGGAGCTAATCCCTGAACAGCTGGTGCAGATAACCCTGCACACGGTGGTGCTAGATGAACCTGCAACAGCTGGTGCTAGCATACCATGCAACAGCTGGTGCTAGCAACAGCAGACAGCATGGTGCTTAGCTAACCCTGCAAGAGTGTGTGGCTAGTAACCGTGCAACGCTGTGCTAAGGTGTTGGCAACATGCTACAGCTGGTTGCTAGCATAACCATGCAACAGCGGTGCTTAGCTAACCATGCAACGCTGTTGCTAGTAGACCATGAACAGCTTGGTGACAGCTACCATGTCACAGCTGGTTTCAGCTAAACATACAACAGTGTGTGACGCTAATCATGCTAAAGCTGGTGGCATAGATGTACAAGTGCAAAGACTGGTGCTAGCTACATGAGTAACAGTGTGTGGCTACTAACCCTGCAACACGGTGGTTGACTAGATACACCTGCAGTGGTGTAGCACATGCAACAGTGTGCTTAGCTAACGATAAACAGCTGTTGCATAGCTAACGATTGAAACAGTTGGTGCTAGCTAACCATGCAACAGCTGGTGCTAGCTACATGCAATGTCAGCTGGTGATAGCTAAACATTGGCAACAGCTGGTGCTTAGATAACTGCAACAGCTGTGCTAGCTAACCATGCATACAGTGGTGCTAGCTACCATACAACGGTGTGCACGCTATCATGTCAACACTGGTGTCTAGGTAACCAATGTCAACAGCTGTGCTAGCTACACGGCTACGCTGGATGTAGTGTACACTGTGGCAAGCAGGCTGTTGCTAGATAACCTGCAACACGCTGGTGCTATGCTAACCATGACAGGTGGTTGCTAGCTACACATGCAAATGACTGGTGTGAGCTAAACAAGTGCAACAGCTGGTGCTGAGAGTAACCATGCACACAGCTGTTGGCTAGCTAACCCTGCAACACGTGTGCTAGATAACCGTTGAAACAGCTGGTGCTAGCAACCATGCAAAACTGTGTGCAGTTAACGATGCAACAGGCTTGGTGTAGCTACAATGTGGCAATCAAGCTGGTGCTGGCTACATGCAACACTGGTTGCTAGCTAAGATGCAACAGCTGGTGCTAGCTAACCACAACAGCTGTTGTGAGACTAACGTTGGCAGCAAGCTGTACTAGGGCTTGAACATGCAACAGTTGGATGCTAGCTAACCGCTGCATTTACAAGCGTGGTGGACTAGAAACCATGCAACAGCATGGTGTGAGCAACCATGCACAGCTGTTGGCTAGCTAACGATGATGCAAAACAGCTGGTGCTTGAGCTAACCATGACAAGCTTGGGCGATAGAGCAATACGATTGCTACACGGTTGGTGTAGCTAACTATGTGAACAGTGGTGCTAGATTACAACCTAATGCAACAGCTGGTGGTAGCTAACCAGTGCATAAGTGGTGCTTAGCTATCCCTGCAGCGCTGGTGCTAGCTCACACCCTGGCACGCCGTGTGTCTACTAACCATGCAACAATGCTAGTGGCTACCTAACCATGCAACAGCTGGTGATAGCAAACCCTGAACAGCGTGTTAGCTAACCCCTGTCAACACTGTGCGTCTAGACTAAACCAACTAAAAGCTAGCAGCATAGCTTAAACCCTAGACAAATAAAGCAGCTGTGTGCTAACCTGCAGCAGCTGGTGCTAGCTAACCATGCAACAGCTGGTGCTAGCTAACCCTGCAACAGCTGGTGCTAGCTAACCTGCAGCAGCTGGTGCTAGCTAACCCTGCAACAGCTGGTGCTAGCTAACCATGCAACAGCTGGTGCTAGCTAACCATGCAACAGCTGGTGCTAGCTAACCCTGCAACAGCTGGTACTAGCTAACTCATGCAACAGCTGGTGCTAGCTAACCCTGCAACAGCTGGTGCTAGCTAACTCTGCAACAGCTTGTGCTAGCTAACCCTGCAACAGCTGGTGCTAGCTAACCATGCAACAGCTGGTGCTAGCTAGTCTCCAGTGTAAGCAAGCCATTAAGAAGGGGGGAGGGAGAAGGGGGTATGGGGAGGGGGAAGGGGAAGGGCTTAGAGCTTGGTCGCTGCTCAAAGAAGCCATCAAGTAGGTTTCTGGCTTGGCAAGCCAGTGAAACACCAAGCCACCAGCTCCAGCACTGACCAGGCAGTTAAGCCAGTAACATGGTAGTTAAGCCGGTAACATGGTAGTTAACCCAGTAACATGGTAGTTAACCCAGTAACATGGTAGTTAACCCAGTAACATGGTAGTTAACCCAGTAACATGGTAGTTAACCCAGTAACATGGTAGTTAAGCCAATAACATGGTAGTTAACCCAGTAACATGGTAGTTAACCCAGTAACATGGTAGTTAACCCAGTAACATGGTAGTTAACCCAGTAACATGGTATTTAACCCAGTAACATGGTAGTTAACCCAGTAACATGGTATTTAACCCAGTAACATGGTAGTTAACCCAGTAACATGGTAGTTAACCCAGTAAGAAGGTAATTAACGAGGCAGATTAACCAGGAAGATGATAAACAAGCCAGATAACAGGGTTATTAATCCGCTAACAAGCCAGCTAAGCTGTCTAATGGGGCGTGGAAGCCATTAACCACCTCATACATGGCTAACAAGACCGTCAAAACCATTAACAAGGTTATTTAAGCCACCGGCAAAGCCGCTAAGCCAATGGCCGGGCCACCAGCTCCCTTAACTACCCTTCACGTCGATAACGAGGCCATTATCCCACTAGGAAGGCCATTAAAGGCCGCTTACTACAGTCAGTGACACTATCCATTATCGTTAACTATTGCTAACTGCTACTAGTGTTTGTGAGGTTAACTAGCATACATGTCCGACGTAATTACCTACGGGGATTACTGTTAACAAGGTTGCTAGTAACAACGTAACTGTCACGGCGTAAATACTGTCTAACAACGTAATTACTCTCTAACAAGGTTGTTAGTGTCTAGGAACTTTACTAACAAAGTTGTTAGTGTCTAACAGCGTAATTACTATTTGCCTAACGAGGTTGTTAGTGTCTAACAACGTAATTACTATCTAACAAGGTTGTTAGTGTCTAACAACGTAATTACTATCTAACAAGGTTGTTAGTGTCTAACAACTTAACTGTCTAACATGGCAGTTAGAGAAACACACACACACACACACACACACACACACACACACAACACACACACACACACACACACACACACACACACACACACACACACACACACACACACACCAGAACAACCACTGTGAAAAAAAGTGAATTTCCAAACACTTTCGTAATTTCTCACACTATCAAGGAATTATAAAAAATAAAAGAGGAGCATAAGGAAGAGACTACACCTCACGGTCAACATACAACACCTGAACCTTTGTGATGATGTGGGTGAGGTGGTCAAGGACCCGTCAGACACACCTTATATTCTACCCAAAATTTAATATTTTTAACTTGTCGAATGTATCTTAAATTCTTCCCAAATTTTATTAATTATAAATGGATGTAATTTGTATAATCCTAAAGCAATATTCATATTAATTTCAAAAATAATGTTTATGAAGGTTGAATCTATTATATTCGTGTCTACCATGAACTTGCTTCATACAACCTTCTCAGACTTTTAAAAATCAATTGTATGGTTAAAATCTCTGACATGATAACAAGAGCATTAGACTCTTGTCCACTTCTAATGTTATATTTATGTTGTTTTAATCTTAGTTGAAAACTTTACCCAGTTTGACCGTAGTAAACTTTATCACAATGTTAACTTTATCACAATGTTAACTTTATCATAATGTTAACTTTATCACAATGTTAACTTTCTCACAATGTTAACTTTCTCACAATGTTAACTTTATCACAATGTTAACTTTTCACATGTTAACTTTATCACAATGTTAACTTTCTCACAATGTTAACTTTATCACAATGTTAACTTTATCACAATGTTAACTTTATCACAATGTTAACTTTATCACAATGTTAACTTTCTCACAATGTTAACTTTATCACAATGTTAACTTTATCACAATGTTAACTTTATCACAATGTTAACTTTCTCACAATGTTAACTTTATCACAATGTTAACTTTCTCACAATGTTAACTTTATCACATGTTAACTTTATCACATGTTAACTTTCCACAATGTTAACTTTATCACAATGTTAACTTCTCACAATTTAACTTTTCACAATGTTACTTTCACAATAACTTTTCACAATGTTAACTTTATACAATAACTTTCTCACAATGTTACTTTATCACAATGTTAACTTTATCACAATGTTAACTTTATCCAATGTTAACTTTTCACAATGTTAACTTATCACAATGTTAACTTTATCACAAGTTAACTTTTCACAATGTTAACTTTATCACAAGTTAACTTTATCACAATGTTAACTTTATCACAATGTTAACTTTCTCACAATGTTAACTTTATCACAATGTTAACTTTACACAATGTTAACTTTATCACAATGTTAACTTCAAATGTTAACTTTATCACAATGTTAACTTTTCACAATGTTAACTTTATCACAATGTTAACTTTATACATGTTAACTTTTCACAATGTTAACTTTATCCAATGTTAACTTTATACAATGTTAACTTTATCACAATGTTAACTTTATCACAATGTTAAATATTTAAATGTTAACTTTCATCAGAATGTTAACTTATCACATGCTAACTTCACAAAAAATGTTAACTTTTCACATGTAACTTTTCAATGTTAACCTTTCATCACAATTTAACTTTACCAAAGTTTAATTTATACAATGTTAACTTTCAATGTTACTTATAAATGTTAAAATTTTCATAAATTATAACTTAATGAATGTTAACTTTTTCACAATGCTTAACTTTTCCAATGTTAACTTTCAATCACATGACTTTATCACATTGTTAATCTTTCACATTAACTTTACACAATGTTAACTTTATCATAACTTCACAATTTAAAATTATCACAATGTTATTTCACAATTTAACTTTATCACAATGTATTAACTCTTATCACAATGTTAAATTTATCACAATGTTAATTTATCTAAATGTTTAACTTTTCACAAGTTACTTTTCACAGTATAAAATTTATCACAATGTTAACTTTATCACAATGTTAACTTTATCACAATGTTAACTTTATCACAATGTTAACTTTCTCACAATGTTAACTTTATCACAATGTTAACTTTATCACAATGTTAACTTTATCACAATGTTAACTTTCTCACAATGTTAACTTTATCACAATGTTAACTTTCTCACAATGTTAACTTTATCACAATGTTAACTTTATCACAATGTTAACTTTATCACAATGTTAACTTTATCACAATGTTAACTTTCTCACAATGTTAACTTTATCACAATGTTAACTTTATCACAATGTTAACTTTATCACAATGTTAACTTTTCATGTAACTTATCACTGTTAACTTTAATCACAATGTTAACTTTCTCACAATGTTAACTTTATCACAATGTTAACTTTCTCACAATGTTAACTTTATCACAATGTTAACTTTATCACAATGTTAACTTTATCACAATGTTAACTTTATCACAATGTTAACTTTATCACATGTTAACTTTTCACAATGTTAAACTTTATCACAATGTTAACTTTATCACAATGTTAACTTTTCACAATGTTAACTTTATCACAATGTTAACTTTATCACAATGTTAACTTTTCACAATGTTAACTTTATCACAATGTTAACTTTATCACAATGTTAACTTTATCACAATGTTAACTTTATCACAATGTTAACTTTATCACAATGTTAACTTTTCACAATGTTAACTTTATCACAATGTTAACTTTATCACAATGTTAACTTTATCACAATGTTAACTTTATCACAATGTTAACTTTATCACAATGTTAACTTTATCACAATGTTAACTTTCTCACAATGTTAACTTTATCACAATGTTAACTTTATCACAATGTTAACTTTATCACAATGTTAACTTTCTCACAATGTTAACTTATCACAATGTTAACTTTATCACAATGTTAACTTTATCACAATGTTAACTTTATACAATGTTAACTTTATCACAATTTATTATCACAATGTTTAAATTTTCACAATGTAACTTTATCACAATGTTAACTTTATCACAATGTTAACTTTATCACAATGTTAACTTTATCACAATGTTAACTTTATCACAATGTTAACTTTATCACAATGTTAACTTTATCACAATGTTAACTTTCTCACAATGTTTACAAGGAATCTTGTAGACACAACCACCAACATTTCTGGGCAAATTTGTTATCAAAAGTTTGTTAATGTACCAAGATTTTTAAAATTGTTAAAATTGTTAAGTAGAGAAGATACATCAAGCAACTTTACATGGTAAGTAAGAACCAACATATTTTTACTTAAATAAAAGTGGTTGTCCTTTTCTGAATTCTCAAAACTATTTCTAGAAGTTTTAACAATTTTATCAATTAAGTTTCTCTGGTAATTTAGATCATTATCTGTTTCATAAATCTTCAAGATTTCTTCATCAACGATGACATTCTTCTTTGCAAATATACAGGGTCTAAAGCCAACAACAAACAACAAAATACCTTTCATCCGTGGACTGCTTGCAGAGGCAAAGGCAATGTTCGCGGCTTTCACTGAGACCCACATAAAGGATCACTTGGACAACGAAATATGGATCCCAGGTTACAACCTATACAGATGTGACAGAGTGAACAGGCAAAAGGGGGGGGGGGTTGGCCTGTACATTGCAGTCACTTGTTTGCACAGAACTGCTAAATGCCTCAAATGATGTAGTGGAAGTTTTAGCAGTAAAGGTCGAGAACCAAAACCTAGTCATTGTGGTAGTCTACAAGCCTCCGGATGCAACATCCCAGCAATTCCAGGAACAGCTGTTAAAAATTGACCACTGTCTGGAAAATCTTCCAGCTCCTGCACCCAACATCTTGCTCCTGGGAGATTTCAACTTAAGGCACCTAAAATGGAGGAATATAGCAAATAATATTGTTGCAGTAATAACACCAGGAGGCAGCTCTGATGAAAACTCACACTCACGCGAGCTTTTAAATCTCTGCACAAAATTCAATTTAAACCAGCAAATAATAGAGCCTACTAGACTGGAGAATACACTAGACCATCTTCACTAACAATGATGATCTGATAAGAAATGTCACCATATAAAAAACAATATACTCAGATCACAACATAATTGAGGTTCAGACATGTATGGGTGGAGCCCCAGACCGACATAATGAGACTAGTCACGAGGAAGCATTCACCAAATTCAACTTCAATAACAAAAACATAAAGTGGGACCAAGTAAACCAAGTCCTAACCGATATAAGCTGGGAAGATATACTAAGCAACACAGACCCCAACTTATGCCTAGAACAGATTAACTCGGTGGCACTCGATGTATGCACAAGGCTTATTCCTCTAAGAAAAAGGAGGAGTAGATGTAAAATAGAAAGAGACAGGCGCTCCCTTTACAGGCGACGGAAAAGAATAACAGAGCGGCTAAAAGAGGTCAATATATCTGAAATGCGTAAGGAGACACTGGTCAGAGAAATAGCAAGCATCGAACTTAAGCTAAAGGAATCTTATAGGAGTCAGGAATCGCCGGAAGAACTAAAAGCCATAAATGAAATCGAAAGAAACCCAAAGTATTTCTTCTCCTATGCCAAATCAAAGTCGAGAACAACGTCCAGTATTGGGCCCCTACTTAAACAAGATGGGTCCTACACAGATGACAGCAAGGAAATGAGTGAGCTACTCAAGTCCCAATATGACTCAGTTTTTAGCAAGCCGCTAACCAGACTGAGAGTCGAAGATCAAAATGAATTTTTTATGAGAGAGCCACAAAATTTGGTTAACACAAGCCTATCCGATGTTATCCTGACGCCAAATGACTTCGAACAGGCGATAAATGACATGCCCATGCAACTCTGCCCCAGGGCCAGACTCATGGAACTCCGTGTTCATCAAGAACTGCAAGAAGCCCCTATCACGAGCCTTTTCCATCCTATGGAGAGGGAGCATGGACACGGGGGTCGTCCCACAGTTACTAAAAACAACAGACATAGCCCCACTCCACAAAGGGGGCAGTAAAGCAACAGCAAAGAACTACAGACCAATAGCACTAACATCCCATATCATAAAAATCTTTGAAAGGGTCCTAAGAAGCAAGATCACCACCCATCTAGAAACCCATCAGTTACACAACCCAGGGCAACATGGGTTCAGAACAGGTCGCTCCTGTCTGTCTCAACTATTGGATCACTATGACAAGGTCCTAAATGCACTAGAAGACAAAAAGAATGCAGATGTAATATATACAGACTTTGCAAAAGCCTTCGACAAGTGTGACCATGGCGTAATAGCGCACAAAATGCGCGCTAAAGGAATAACAGGAAAAGTCGGTCGATGGATCTATAATTTCCTCACTAACAGAACACAGAGGTAGTCGTCAACAGAGTAAAGTCCGAGGCAGCTACGGTGAAAAGCTCTGTTCCACAAGGCACAGTACTCGCTCCCATCTTGTTCCTCATCCTCATATCCGACATAGACAAGGATGTCAGCCACAGCACCGTGTCTTCCTTTGCAGATGACACCCGAATCTGCATGACAGTGTCTTCCATTGCAGACACTGCAAGGCTCCAGGCGGACATCAACCAAATCTTTCAGTGGGCTGCAGAAAACAATATGAAGATCAACGATGAGAAATTTCAATTACTCAGATATGGTAAACACGAGGAAATTAAATCTTCATCAGAGTACAAAACAAATTCTGGCCACAAAATAGAGCGAAACACCAACGTCAAAGACCTGGGAGTGATCATGTCGGAGGATCTCACCTTCAAGGACCATAACATTGTATCAATCGCATCTGCTAGAAAAATGACAGGATGGATAATGAGAACCTTCAAAACTAGGGAGGCCAAGCCCATGATGACACTCTTCAGGTCACTTGTTCTATCTAGGCTGGAATATTGCTGCATACTAACAGCACCTTTCAAGGCAGGTGAAATTGCTGACCTAGAAAATGTACAGAGAACTTTCACGGCGCACATAACGGAGATAAAACACCTCAATTACTGGGAGCGCTTGAGGTTTCTAAACCTGTATTCCCTGGAACGCAGGAGGGAGAGATACATGATTATATACACCTGGAAAATCCTAGAGGGACTAGTACCGAACTTGCACACGAAAATCACTCACTACGAAAGCAAAAGACTTGGCAGACGATGCACCATCCCCCCAATGAAAAGCAGGGGTGTCACTAGCACGTTAAGAGACCATACAATAAGTGTCAGGGGCCCGAGACTGTTCAACTGCCTCCCAGCACACATAAGGGGGATTACCAACAGACCCCTGGCAGTCTTCAAGCTGGCACTGGACAAGCACCTAAAGTCAGTTCCTGATCAGCCGGGCTGTGGCTCGTACGTTGGTTTGCGTGCAGCCAGCAGCAACAGCCTGGTTGATCAGGCTCTGATCCACCAGGAGGCCTGGTTACAGACCGGGCCGCGGGGGCGTTGACCCCCGGAACTCTCTCCAGGTAAACTCCAGAATACTGACAGTTTAACTCTATCATGATGTGAAGAATAATAATGCAACATAGCAACAATAACAGTGCAACATAGCAACAATAACAGTGCAACACAGCAACAATAACAGTGCAACACAGCAACAATAACAGTGCAACACAGCAACAATAACAGTGCAACATAGCAACAATAACAGTGCAACACAGCAACAATAACAGTGCAACATAGCAACAATAACAGTGCAACACAGCAACAATAACAGTGCAATATAGCAACAATAACAGTGCACACAGCAACAATAAAACCAGTTGCAACATAGCAGCAATAACAGTGCAATATAGCAACAATAACAGTGCAACACAGCAACAATAACAGTGCAACATAGCAACAATAACAGTGCAACACAGCAACAATAACAGTGCAATATAGCAATAATAACAGTGCAACACAAGAACAATACAGTGCAAATAGCAACAATAACAGTGCAACACAGCAACAATAACAGTGCAATATAGCAACAATAACAGTGCAACACAGCAACAATAACAGTGCAACACAGCAACAATAACAGTGCAACATAGCAACAATAACAGTGCAACACAGCAACAATAACAGTGCAATATAGCAACAATAACAGTGCAACACAGCAACAATAACAGTGCAACACAGCAACAATAACAGTGCAATATAGCAACAATAACAGTGCAACACAGCAACAATAACAGTGCAACATAGCAGCAATAACAGTGCAATATAGCAACAATAACAGTGCAACACAGTAACAATAACAGTGCAACATAGCAACAATAACAGTGCAACACAGCAACAATAACAGTGCAATATAGCAATAATAACAGTGCAACACAGCAACAATAACAGTGCAACACAGCAACAATAACAGTGCAACACAGCAACAATAACAGTGCAATATAGCAACAATAACAGTGCAACACAGCAACAATAACAGTGCAACATAGCAACAATAACAGTGCAACACAGCAACAATAACAGTGCAACACAGCAACAATAACAGTGCAACACAGCAACAATAACAGTGCAACACAGCAACAATAACAGTGCAAACACAGCAACAATAACAGTGCAACACAGCAACATAACAGTGCAACATAGCAACAATAACAGTGCAACACAGCAACAATAACAGTGCAAACATAGCAACAATAACAGTGCAACACAGCACAATAACAGTGCAACACAGCAAACAATAACAGTGCAATATAGCAACAATAACAGTGCAACACAGCAACAATAACAGTGCAACATAGCAACAATAACAGTGCAACACAGTAACAATAACAGTGCAACACAGCAACAATAACAGTGCAACATAGCAACAATAACAGTGCAACACAGCAACAATAACAGTGCAACACAGCAACAATAACAGTGCAATATAGCAACAATAACAGTGCAACACAGCAACAATAACAGTGCAACATAGCAACAATAACAGTGCAACACAGCAACAATAACAGTGCAATATAGCAATAATAACAGTGCAACACAGCAACAATAACAGTGCAATATAGCAACAATAACAGTGCAATATAGCAACAATAACAGTGCAATATAGCAACAATAACAGTGCAACACAGCAACAATAACAGTGCAACATAGCAGCAATAACAGTGCAATATAGCAACAATAACAGTGCAACACAGCAACAATAACAGTGCAACATAGCAACAATAACAGTGCAACACAGCAACAATAACAGTGCAATATAGCAACAATAACAGTGCAACACAACAACAATAACAGTGCAACACAGCAACAATAACAGTGCAACACAGCAACAATAACAGTGCAATATAGCAACAATAACAGTGCAACACAGCAACAATAACAGTGCAACATAGCAACAATAACAGTGCAATATAGCAACAATAACAGTGCAACACAGCAACAATAACAGTGCAACACAGCAACAATAACAGTGCAATATAGCAACAATAACAGTGCAATATAGCAACAATAACAGTGCAATATAGCAACAATAACAGTGCAATACAGCAACAATAACAGTGCAATATAGCAACAATAACAGTGCAATACAGCAACAATAACAGTGCAATACAGCAACAATAACAGTGCAATATAGCAACAATAACAGTGCAATATGGCAACAATAACAGTGTAATATAGCAACAATAACAGTGCAATATAGCAACAATAACAGTGCAACACAGCAACAATAACAGTGCAATATAGCAACAACAGTGCAACACAGCAACAATAACAGTGCAACACAGCAACAATAACAGTGCAATATAGCAACAATAACAGTGCAATATAGCAACAATAACAGTGCAATATAGCAACAATAACAGTGCAATATAGCAACAATAACAGTGCAATATAGCAACAATAACAGTGCAACATAACAGTGCAACACAGCAACAGTAACAGTGCAACACAGCAACAGTAACAGTGCAACACAGCAACAATAACAGTGCAACATAGCAACAATAACAGTGCAACATAGCAACAATAACAGTGCAATATAGTAACAATAACAGTGCAATATAGCAACAATAACAGTGCAACATAGCAACAATAACAGTGCAACATAGCAACAATAACAGTGCAACATAGCAACAATAGTGCAATATAGCAACAATAACAGTGCAACATAGCAACAATAACAGTGCAACACAGCAACAGTAACAGTGCAACACAGCAACAATAACAGTGCAACATAGCAACAATAACAGTGCAACACAGCAACAATAACAGTGCAACACAGCAACAATAACAGTGCAACACAGTAACAATAACAGTGCAACACAGCAACAATAGCAGTGCAACATAGCAACAATAACAGTGCAACATAGCAACAATAACAGTGCAACATAACAGTGCAACACAGTAACAATAACAGTGCAACACGGCAACAATAACAGTGCAACATAGCAGCAATAACAGTGCAACATAGCAACAATAACAGTGCAACATAGCAACAATAACAGTGCAACATAGCAACAATAACAGTGCAACATAATAACAGTGCAACATAGCAACAATAACAGTGCAACATAGCAACAATAACAGTGCAACATAATAACAGTGCAACATAGCAACAATAACAGTGCAACATAATAACAGTACAACATAGCAACAATAACAGTGCAACATAATAACAGTACAACATAGCAACAATAACAGTGCAACATAGCAACAATAACAGTGCAACATAATAACAGTGCAACATAGCAACAATAACAGTGCAACATAATAACAGTACAACATAGCAACAATAACAGTGCAACATAGCAACAATAACAGTGCAACATAATAACAGTGCAACATAGCAACAATAACAGTGCAACATAATAACAGTACAACATAGCAACAATAACAGTGCAACATAGCAACAATAACAGTGCAACATAATAACAGTGCAACATAGCAACAATAACAGTGCAACATAATAACAGTGCAACATAGCAACAATAACAGTGCAACATAATAACAGTGCAACATAGCAACAATAACAGTGCAACATAATAACAGTACAATATAGCAACAATAACAGTGCAACATAGCAACAATAACAGTGCAACATAATAACAGTGCAACATAGCAACAATAACAGTGCAACATAATAACAGTACAACATAGCAACAATAACAGTGCAACATAATAACAGTACAACATAGCAACAATAACAGTGCAACATAGCAACAATAACAGTGCAACATAATAACAGTGCAACATAGCAACAATAACAGTGCAACATAGCAACAGTTATTTAATGCTTCTCTGTTAATTTTAATCATAAAATTCTAGATCGACTTAATAATTAATACAAGTAGGTAAGAGAGTGAGTTATATTGACCAAACTCGACAGTAATGTTGATGGAACCAGCTGGACTCTTTAACTTAATAACCAAGACGTTTATATTAACAAGAGGTTTATATTTAACAAGAGGTTTATATTTAACAAGTGGTTTATATTTAACAAGAGGTTTATATTTAACAAGAGGTTTATATTTAACAAGTGGTTTATATTTAACAAGAGGTTTATATTTAACAAGAGGTTTAAATTTAACAAGAGGTTTATATTTAAACAAGAGGTTTATATTAACAAGACGTTTATATTTAACAAGAGGTTTATATTTAACAAGTGGTTTATATTTAACAAGAGGTTTATATTTAACAAGAGGTTTAAATTTAACAAGAGGTTTATATTTAACAAGAGGTTTATATTAACAAGACGTTTATATTTAACAAGAGGTTTATATTTAACAAGTGGTTTATATTAACAAGAGGTTTATATTTAACAAGAGGTTTATATTTAACAAGTGGTTTATATTTAACAAGAGGTTTATATTTAACAAGAGGTTTAAATTTAACAAGAGGTTTATATTTAACAAGAGGTTTATTTAACAAGGGGTTTATATTTAACAAGAGGTTTATATTTAACAAGAGGTTTATATTTAACAAGAGGTTTATATCTGTGTTGTTAGGCGCAGAACATCAATCATCAACACAATTGATGTCGGTTCAATGAGATGTTTGTATCTCATCCTCCATCATCCTGGCACCCTCCATCATCCTGGCATCCTCCATCATCCTGGCACCCTCCATCATCCTGGCACCCTCCATCATCCTGGCACCCTCCATCATCCTGGCACCCTCCATAAACCCTGGCACCCTCTATCATCCTGGCACCCTCCATCATCCTGGCACCCTCCATCATCCTGGCACCCTCCATCATCCTGGCACCCTCCATCATCCTGGCACCCTCCATCATCCTGGCACCCTCCATCACACTAGCATCCTCCATCACCCTGGCACCCTCCATCCCACTAGCATTCTCCATCACCCTGGCACCCTCCATCACCCTGGCACCCTCCATCACCCTGGCACCCTCCATCATCCTGGCACCCTCCATCACCCTGGCACCCTCCATCACACTAGCATCCTCCATCACCCTGGCACCCTCCATCCCACTAGCATTCTCCATCATCCTGGCACCCTCCATCATCCTGGCACCCTCCATCATCCTGGCACCCTCCATCATCCTGGCACCCTCCATCACCCTGGCACCCTCCATCGCACTAGCATTCTCCATCACCCTGGCACCCTCCATCACCCTGGCACCCTCCATCACCCTGACACCCTCCATCACACTAGCATCCTCCATCACCCTGGCACCCTCCATCACACTAGCACCCTCCATCACCCTGGCACCCTTCATCACACTAGCACCCTCCATCACCCTGGCACCCTCCATCACACTAGCACCCTCCATCACCCTGGCACCCTCCATCACACTAGCACCCTCCATCACCCTGGCACCCTCCATCACACTAGCATCCTCCATCACCCTGGCACCCTCCATCACACTAGCACCCTCCATCACACTAGCACCCTCCATCACACTAGCATCCTCCATCACCCTGGCACCCTCCATCACACTAGCACCCTCCATCACACTAGCACCCTCCATCACACTAGCACCCTCCATCACACTAGCACCCTCCATCACACTAGCACCCTCCATCACACTAGCACCCTCCATCACACTAGCACCCTCCATCACACTAGCACCCTCCATCACACTGAGTGATTTTACTCACCCATTAGTAATGGCACTGCATCCACGGAGAGCGCTAAACACGTAATGAACTCTACAGGGCAACGTGAGGCTTACAACTTGCTGTCTTAACAACCTTTGTTATGTTGAGGATAACAAGGTGATGTTATCTTAGGTGATGTCTTGTGATGTCTTGTGATGTCTTATGTGATGTCTTAGGTGATGTTATCTTAGGTGATGTCTTGTGATGTCTTAGGTGATGTTATCTTAGGTGATGTCTTGTGATGTCTTAGGTGATGTTATCTTAGGTGATGTCTTGTGATGTCTTAGGTGATGTCTTGTGATGTCTTATGTGATGCTGTCTTAGGTGATGTCTTGTGATGTCTTAGGTGATGTTATCTTAGGTGATGCTGTCTTAGGTGATGTCTTGTGATGTCTTAGGTGATGTTATCTTAGGTGATGTCTTGTGATGTCTTAGGTGATGTTATCTTAGGTGATGTCTTGTGATGTCTTAGGTGATGTCTTGTGATGTCTTATGTGATGTTGTCTTAGGTGATGTTTAGGTGATGTTATCTTAGGTGATGTTATCTTAGGTGATGTTGTCTTAGGTGATGTTATCTTAGGTGATGTTGTCTTAGGTGATGTTGTCTTAGGTGATGTTGTCTTAGGTGATGTTGTCTTAGGTGATGTTGTCTTAGGTGATGTCTTAGGTGATGTTGTCTTAGGTGATGTTGTCTTAGGTGATGTTGTCTTAGGTGATGTTGTCTTAGGTGATGTTGTCTTAGGTGATGTTGTCTTAGGTGATGTTGTCTTAGGTGATGTTGTCTTAGGTGATGTTGTCTTAGGTGATGTTATCTTAGGTGATGTTGTCTTAGGTGATGTTATCTTAGGTGATGTTGTCTTAGGTGATGTTGTCTTAGGTGATGTTGTCTTAGGTGATGTTGTCTTAGGTGATGTTGTCTTAGGTGATGTTATCTTAGGTGATGTTATCTTAGGTGATGTTGTCTTAGGTGATGTTGTCTTAGGTGATGTTGTCTTAGGTGATGTTGTCTTAGGTGATGTTATCTTAGGTGATGTTGTCTTAGGTGATGTTGTCTTAGGTGATGTTGTCTTAGGTGATGTTATCTTAGGTGATGTTGTCTTAGGTGATGTTATCTTAGGTGATGTTGTCTTAGGTGATGTTGTCTTAGGTGATGTTGTCTTAGGTGATGTTATCTTAGGTGATGTTGTCTTAGGTGATGTTATCTTAGGTGATGTTGTCTTAGGTGATGTTATCTTAGGTGATGTTATCTTAGGTGATGTTGTCTTAGGTGATGTTGTCTTAGGTGATGTTGTCTTAGGTGATGTTATCTTAGGTGATGTTATCTTAGGTGATGTTGTCTTAGGTGATGTTATCTTAGGTGATGTTGTCTTAGGTGATGTTATCTTAGGTGATGTTGTCTTAGGAGATGTTGTCTTAGGTGATGTTGTCTTAGGTGATGTTGTCTTAGGTGATGTTGTCTTAGGTGATGTTGTCTTAGGTGATGTTGTCTTAGGTGATGTTATCTTAGGTGGTGTTGTCTTAGGTGATGTTATCTTAGGTGATGTTGTCTTGGGTGATGTTATCTTTAAAGGAAGGTGGTGGACAGTAATGGTATCTTCAAGGGAAGGTGGTGGACAGGTAAGAGCATAATAACGTCTCAAGTCACTCCAACTGTACTCCCTGGAACGCAGGCGAGAAAGATACATCATAATCTACACCTTGAAAGTCGTGTAGGGAATGTCGGTTAACCTGGACACTGAAATATCTACACGTGAAAAACAGACGGTGCAAAATACCTCCACTAATAACCAACTTTGTCATACCTACATTTAAAGAGGATTCAGTAAGTGCCACGGACCCAGGACTCTTCAACACCCTCCCGTCGTACAAGGGTGAAATTACCAACAGACTTCTGGTTCTCCAGTGAGTACTGCCCCCGTTATCCAGTGATTACTGCCCCAGTTATCCAGTGATTACTGCCCCAGTTATCCAGTGAGTACTGCCCCAGTTATCCAGTGAGTACTGCCCCAGTTATCCAGCGAGTACTGCCCCAGTTATCCAGTGATTACTGCCCCAGTTATCCAGTGAGTACTGCCCCAGTTATCCAGTGAGTACTGCCCCAGTTATCCAGTGATTACTGCCCCAGTTATCCAGTGATTACTGCCCCAGTTATCCAGTGATTACTGCCCCAGTTATCCAGTGATTACTGCCCCAGTTATCCAGTGATTACTGCCCCAGTTATCCAGTGAGTACTGCCCCAGTTATCCAGTGAGTACTGCCCCAGTTATCCAGTGAGTACTGCCCCAGTTATCCAGTGAGTACTGCCCCAGTTATCCAGTGAGTACTGCCCCAGTTATCCAGTGAGTACTGCCCCAGTTATCCAGTGATTACTGCCCCAGTTATCCAGTGAGTACTGCCCCAGTTATCCAGTGATTACTGCCCCAGTTATCCAGTGATTACTGCCCCAGTTATCCAGTGAGTACTGCCCCAGTTATCCAGTGAGTACTGCCCCAGTTATCCAGCGAGTACTGCCCCAGTTATCCAGTGATTACTGCCCCAGTTATCCAGTGAGTACTGCCCCAGTTATCCAGTGATTACTGCCCCAGTTATCCAGTGATTACTGCCCCAGTTATCCAGTGATTACTGCCCCAGTTATCCAGTGATTACTGCCCCAGTTATCCAGTGAGTACTGCCCCAGTTATCCAGTGAGTACTGCCCCAGTTATCCAGTGATTACTGCCCCAGTTATCCAGTGAGTACTGCCCCAGTTATCCAGTGATTACTGCCCGTTATCCAGTGATTACTGCCCCAGTTATCCAGTGAGTACTGCCCCAGTTATCCAGTGATTACTGCCCCAGTTATCCAGTGAGTACTGCCCCAGTTATCCAGTGATTACTGCCCCAGTTATCCAGTGATTACTGCCCCAGTTATCCAGTGATTACTGCCCCAGTTATCCAGTAAGTACTGCCCCAGTTATCCAGTGATTACTCCCCCAGTTATCCAGTGAGTACTGCCCCAGTTATCCAGTGATTACTGCCCCAGTTATCCAGTGATTACTGCCCCAGTTATCCAGTAAGTACTGCCCCAGTTATCCAGTGATTACTGCCCCAGTTATCCAGTGAGTACTGCCCCAGTTATCCAGTGAGTACTGCCCCAGTTATCCAGAGAGTACTGCCCCAGTTATCCAGTAAGTACTGCCCCAGTTATCCAGTAAGTACTGCCCCAGTTATCCAGTGAGTACTGCCCCAGTTATCCAGTGATTACTGCCCCAGTTATCCAGTGATTACTGCCCCAGTTATCCAGTAAGTACTGCCCCAGTTATCCAGTGATTACTGCCCCAGTTATCCAGTGAGTACTGCCCCAGTTATCCAGTGAGTACTGCCCCAGTTATCCAGTGAGTACTGCCCCAGTTATCCAGTAAGTACTGCCCCAGTTATCCAGTAAGTACTGCCCCAGTTATCCAGTGAGTACTGCCCCAGTTATCCAGTATTACTGCCCCAGTTATCCAGTGTTACTGCCCCAGTTATCCAGTAAGTTTCTGCCCCAGTTATCCAGTGATTACTGCCCCAGTTATCCATGAGTACTGCCGTTTCCAGTGAGTACTGCCCAGTTATCCAGTGAGTACTGCCCATTATCCAGTGGTTACTGCCCCAGTTATCAGTAAGTACTCCCTTACAGTGGTTACTGCCCCAGTTATCCAGTGGTACTGCCCGTTATCCAGTGAGTACTGCCCCAGTTATCCAGTGAGTACTGCCCCAGTTATCCAGTGGTTACTGCCCCAGTTATCCAGTGGTTACTGCCCCAGTTATCCAGTGATTACTGCCCCAGTTATCCAGTGGTTACTGCCCCAGTTATCCAGTGGTTACTGCCCCAGTTATCCAGTGAGTACTGCCCCAGTTATCCAGTGGTTACTGCCCCAGTTATCCAGTGGTTACTGCCCCAGTTATCCAGTGATTACTGCCCCAGTTATCCAGTGGTTACTGCCCCAGTTATCCAGTGAGTACTGCCCCAGTTATCCAGTGGTTACTGCCCAGTTATCCGGGTTTCTGCCCCAGTTATCCAGTGATTACTGCCCCAGTTTATCCAGTGGTTACTGCCCCCGTTATCCAGTGAGTACTGCCCCAGTTATCCAGTGGTTACTGCCCCAGTTATCCAGTGGTTACTGCCCCAGTTATCCAGTGGTTACTGCCCCAGTTATCCAGTGGTTACTGCCCCAGTTATCCAGTGATTACTGCCCCAGTTATCCAGTGGTTTCTGCCCCGTTTCCAGTGATTATGCCCAGTTATCGGTTACTGCCCCATTATCCAGTGATTACTGCCCCAGTTATCCAGTGATTACTGCCCCAGTTATCCAGTGATTACTGCCCCAGTTATCCAGTGGTTACTGCCCCAGTTATCCAGTGATTACTGCCCCAGTTATCCAGTGATTACTGCCCCAGTTATCCAGTGATTACTGCCCCAGTTATCCAGTGATTACTGCCCCAGTTATCCAGTGATTACTGCCCCAGTTATCCAGTGATTACTGCCCCAGTTATCCAGTGATTACTGCCCCAGTTATCCAGTGATTACTGCCCCAGTTATCCAGTGATTACTGCCCCAGTTATCCAGTGGTTACTGCCCCAGTTATCCAGTGATTACTGCCCCAGTTATCCAGTGGTTAACTCTACCTAGACGGCAGCAAACTACACTGCATCATCCTTATCCCCCTCTTAATAATAATAATAATAATCATAATAATAATAACTAATAACAATAATTAATAATAATAATAATAATAATAATATAATAATAATAATAATAATAATAATAATAATAATAATAATAATAATAATAATAATAATAATAATAATCTTCCCGGTAATCCACCTTATTCTTATCTTCTAATATTCCTGCCTTTAACGCATTTTCTCATTTAAAAATATGAAGTGCCATCTCCCTCATTATCTTCCTCATCATCTTCCTCCACATCCTCATCCACATCCTCACAGGTAATGGAACACCAAACACAGTTATCATTATTATTATTATTATTCACCAATATATACACTAGTGTCAGGCGCCGCCATCTTGCCTCTCCAACCACAACACAACCATAAATATTTATATCCATGTATGTATATGTATGTATATGTATAAATATGTATGTATATGTACACTTCTCTCCAGTCGCTCAGTCTGTGAGAACTGTTCAACTCGCGGCATCACTCACTTATGTGGCACTCTGTGGTTCTTCCCGGCGGCACTGGTTTATAGCAGTCATATTACTTCTTAGCAATAGCACTGTTTCTTAGTGGCACTGGTCTCTTAGCACTGGCACTGTTTTTTTTAGCAGCAACACTGGTTCTTAGCAGTGGCACTGATTTTTAGCAGTGGCACTGGTTTTTAGCAGTAACACTGGTTCTTAGCAGTGGCACTGATTTTTAGCAGTGGCACTGATTTTTAGCAGTGGCACTGGTTTTTAGCAGTGGACACTGGTTTTTAGCAGTGACACTGGTTCTTAGCAGTGACACTTTTTTCCCACACAAGAAATGGCTTTTGACTTTAGTTCACTGGAGCGTCAGAGTGGCACTGTGCGGGTGAGGCAGCACGGGGAGTGCCGCTAATTAGCAGCACTCACGTGCAGGGGTTCATCCCCCTGACGGTAATTTCGCTCCAAGGGTAAATCAAGGGCCATTTCCCCTGGGGGGGTACCTTGCAGAGCCCTGATGTGGGTGCTGTGCCCCTGCAAAGACTGCTAAATATGGCGGGCCTTGCAGCCCTGAGGCTTTATTTGGCCCTTCAGTCTTCCCTTAACTTACGTGTACTGAACTTCTATTATGAATGCTAAGGGCTTGTATCAGTCCACTGTGACCCTGAGAGACAGTCAGGGGTGAGAGAAGGTTAAAAGAGTGTCCGTAGTTCGTAAGTGTCCGTAGTTCGTAAGTGTCCACTGGCTTAAACGGGTTGCATAGTCTCTTTGACAATCCACACGTGTTTGAAGAGGTCAGCACCTCCCTCCATACACTGCAGGAGACCCCTTAAGAGTTCTGTAGGGGGCCCCTCAGAGTTCTGCACGGGGCCCTCAGTTTCTGGTCACTGCCTGGACTTCAACACTGTCTTCGTATTTACGAAATGTAGAGAATGACCAAGTCACTGAAATACACTTATTACTGACTACACGATCATCCCTCAACACACACACACACACACACACACACACACACACACACACACACACACAACGTAAACATACACACACACACCCTGGCTACACTAACACATACACACACACATAAACCGGTTAAACACACACACACACACACATATTGGATACACACACTTGCACACACACACATACACAGTGCTACACACTCACTCCTGTTAAAAACACACATACACACATTGGGTACACACATTCATACACATACTGCCTACATCCACACATACATATATACTTATTGCTAAACACACATGTACTACCTATACACAGACACACATACACACCACATACTGTGTACACACACAAACACACACACACACACACACACACACACACACACACACACACACACACTCTAGCTACACACTTAAGGCACACTGTAAAATGAGTCGCTTCTCAGAGAGTTGAACATTGCACAGTCAGCGGCCGTGTTCACAGTTCAAAAGATTCACAACACATGTTGGACTAGCCGGGCGTGTGTGGGCGTCACCAGCGCGCGGGGGCGTGAGCGCCGCCCACGGGGGAGGAACCCACGGTGGTGTCAATGGCGGTGCTGCTGCTGCTGGTGGTGGTGACCGGTGATGCAGGTCGCGGTGACGACAGGGACGCCACCGGGGACGATGACGATGACCGACTGCCGCCCTCGAGGACCCTGATGGGGGCGCGGGCGGCCGGGGTGGTCACAGGCGGAGTGGAGAAGAGAGGTAGAGGGTTGGAGAGGGTGGAGGCCGTAGAGAAGAGAGGATGTGAGGGCAGGAGGAGGGAGGAGGTGAGTGAGGCCGCCAGTGCTGGGGGCAGCGAGGTCTGCCCTAAAGCTGGGGGCATCGACCCCAGTCGTAGACCTCCTGAAGTGCCGAAGAGCCCAGAGAAGAGCCCCGGGAATGCCACGGGAGGAGAGAGGTGCAGAGGCGGGTGTATCCGGGGGTCTAGGAAGGAGCTGGTGTCGTGGGGCACGCCCTCAGCACGCCCCCCCACTCCCTGCACTGACGAAAGCCTCTCCCGCACCAGCAGCGGTACCGTCAGGCGCCGCAGGGCGCTCGGAAGTGATCCCAGAGACCCGGCCGAGGAGACGTACGGGTTGTCTAGCGATGGTGGGAGACCCTTCTCGCGATACAACTTCTTGGTCTTGTAGCGGTGATTCTGGAACCAGATCTTGACCTGAGTGGGCGTCAGGTTAATGAGAGAGGCCAGGTGCTCCCTCTCCGGCGCCGACAGGTACCGCTGCTGGCGGAACCTCCTCTCCAGTTCGTAGGTCTGAGACTTGGTGAAGAGAATTCTCCTCTTCCTCTTGCGGCCGTTGGGTTCCCGTCCATCTTCAGGTTCATCCTCGACATCCACGGCCTCCATGTCCTCATCCACCTGGAACTCATCTTCAGCCACGCTGGTGTTCTCTGTGGAGTCTGCCGCCGCCTGGACGGGGTTGCGATCGTCCAGATGCGGCAGAGAATTGTTGGTTGTGGTGGTGGAGTCCCCGCCCTCCACTACCAGCGTCTGCAACCCCACTGCCGGAGAAGAGGATGCGTATCACTACTTGCAAACTAAACAAGGTTCTCAGGGTTAATAACCCTGCTTGTTCGGCCGCTCTTTATGAACCCTCAGAAATGTAACATATACCTCCACTACTCTAGCTCTTGGGTCTGTGTATATCCCCACTACTCTGTGTATGTATCGCCACTACTCTAGCTCCTGGGTCTGTGTATATCCCATAGCTCTTGGGTCTGAGCGCATCCATATGCTTTTTGGTTAGCGTTCACAAGATGCAAAATTGAAATTCATTGAGTAAGAAGTACTGTAGCAGGAGGAGAAACACGACACTGACGTACCTTTGGCCGGCTTGTCAGGCAGCTGAAGGAGGTCCCTGACGGAGAAGCTGGTCACTCGGCCGCTGCCACATCCATCCTGCTGCTTCTGCGCGAGAGACAACAGAGAGGCAAGGGTCATTATGGCTACCTACAACGGAAACACTATTTTATTAACTTCTGTGTTTTCCCATCACCGTCAAACTTCCCAAAACTTCCATGGAAAAAATACAAATATATATAAACATTTATCTGTGGGTGTTGAGTGTGGCTGACAAGTGGAGAGTGTAAGCGCGACTCACTTACCATGTCCCGCTCACTGATATTGCAACTCTCTTTGTAAGGCACGGATGCCATTCACTCGGTAAAAAAGCAAAACAAAAAAAAAAAACAAGAACACTAAAGCTCTCTTATATTTGCTTGTCCACCTAAGCCAGTCCTCAACAAACTAGCGAGAAAACTGCTGCGAGGCTTTGTCGGCGATGGACGGCCACGGACGCCGGATGGGGAGGAGCTGGGCGGAGTCACGGCAGGCGGTAGGTGGGGCCTCCCGGCGCCGCCAGCCAATACCAACCCTCGGAGGCAGCAACCCGCCGGGGGAACATGATCCCCAGTGTTGTCCTCCGCCGGGGGAAGTGGAGTCGCCAGTGTTTCTCTCTCCTTTTTTTTTCTTATTTCCTTCGTTCCATCAGGCCGCTAACACGGGTCGTTTCCTTTATTAAATTTTTGTGATGGGTGTATTATTGCAACGAGGAACGCCCTTACAAACACAGCTGGCAGGTAATCTGCAGTTGAGATCTGCAATAAACACCTAACTCATTCCTTGTGCCCATTTAGGGAAGCCTTGGGGGCAATTTGGGTATATTCTTGCCCCTTAGAGGGGGAACATGGAAACATGCCCGTCACTTAGAGCCACCTAGGAGGAGCATGGAGACATATGCTCGCTACTTAGAGCCACCTAGGGGGAGCACAGACATATGCTCGTCACTTAGAGCCACCTAGGAGGAGCATGGAGACATACGCTTGTCACTTAGAGCCACCTAGGGAGAGCATAGAGACATATGCTCGCCACTTAGAGCCACGTAGGGGGAGCATAGAGGCATATGCTTGCCCTTTAGAGCCATAAATAAAATGCGGTGGTGGCGTCGTTAAGATTTTTAATAGTGTGAAGCCTTTTAGCCAATCCGGGAAGAGCCTTTCCAGCGACCCTTTGTCCGAGCGAGCGTGTTCCCATTGTGACTGTGTAACCGACCCTAGAGGCTGCAAGGGAGGGGGGAAAGAGAGAGGAGGGGAGGGGGAAACTAAGGGAAAAGTGGAGAGGGGGGAAGGGAGAGCAATCCCCTTTGTCACCGGCCACTACACAGGGGATTTTCTCCACCGCTCTTGCTGCCTCTCTTCGGCACCTACCCTGGTGATTAATTCATATGCCTCTTTCCCCCTCCCCCTCTCCCCTCCCCCTCTCCCCTCCCTCCTCGCCCCTGCCCGACCAGCAAGATTATTGATTCCATATGTCGTGGTGTGAGGCAGGGCATTCTATCCTGAGTCTATCCTGCCTGTGGAAACACACACACACACACACACACACAAACCCCGCGGTAAATCTCTGGTGAGTGGAGAAAGGAGAGAAGGGAGGGGGAGAGGTGATGGAGGAAGGAGAGAGAGAGAGGTGATGGGTGGTTGAGGAATGGTTGACTACATGAAGGGGAGGAGTGAGGAAGGAGAGGTGCTGGCTGCCTACTTGAAAAGGGTTGAGAGGGGGAGAAGAAGGAGGTGGACCAGTTGAAGTGGATTGAGGGGTTGTAGTTGATAGTAGTGAGGGGAGGGAGGGGGGATATTTCTTGTAGAAGGTTAATAGAGAAAGTGAATGATGTGAGGATAAGATCAAAGTTCGCATCTTTTCTCATATATATATATTTTTTTTTTTTTTTTTTTCAACAAGTCGGCCGTCTCCCACCGAGGCAGGGTGACCCAAAAAAGAAAGAAAATCCCCAAAAAGAAAATACTTTCATCATCATTCAACACTTTCACCACACTCACACATTATCACTGTTTTTGCAGAGGTGCTCAGAATACAACAGTCTAGAAGCATAAACATATAAAGATACACAACATATCCCTCCAAACTGCCAATATATATATATATATATATTTATATATATATATATATATATATATATATATATATTATATATATATATATATATATTATAGGTAGTAGGTTGGCAGACAGCAACCGCCCAGGGAGGTACTACCGTCCTGCCAAGTGAGTGTAAAACGAAAACCTGTAATTGTTTTACATGATGGTAGGATTGCTGGTGTCTTTTTTCTGTCTCATGAACATGCAAGATTTCAGGTACGTCTTGCTACTTCTACTTACACTTAGGTCACACTACACATACATGTACAAGCACATATATACACACCCCTCTGGGTTTTTTTCTATTTTCTTTCTAGTTCTTGTTCTTGTTTATTTCCTCTTATCTCCATGGGGAAGTGGAACAGAATTCTTCCTCCGTAAGCCATGCGTGTTGTAAGAGGCGACTAAAATGCCGGGAGCAAGGGGCTAGTAACCTCTTTTCCTGTATATATTACTAAATGTAAAAGGAGAAACTTTCGTTTTTCCTTTTGGGCCACCCTGCCTCGGTGGGATACGGCCGGTGTGTTGAAAGAAAGAAAGAATATATATATATATATATATATATATATATATATATATATATTTATATATATATATATATATATATATATATATATATATATATATGCAAGCGATTCAAGTTGCAAAACAACCACGGGGGGGAGTTCAATAATAGCTCCAAGCCTTTCGTGTTGCAATCAACTCATCATCAGGAGCTTGCAATGTTGCAAAAATGAGTAGGAAATCTCAGCAGATTCGTTCAGAGGGACGCTTGCAAGCGTCCTCCTGCAAGAAGGGGGAATATGAAGAAGCAGTTAGAGAGAAAGATAGATAGAGAGAGAGAGAGAAAGAGAGAAGAGGAGAGAGAGAGAGAGAGAGAGAGAGATAGGAACTTGTGTCCCAGCAATCCTTAACACTCCATTAGGACTTAACTCCTGTAGGACTCCCTCCAACCCATCCCTCCCTCCCTCCCTCCACATCTCCCTCCCCATCTCCCTCCCCCACATCTTCCCCCCTCTCCATTTATTGGTGGTAAGGGGCAGGTTTCCCCCTCCCCTCAAGTCTGGTATATCCATTTTGGGAGGAGGGGAGGTATGTTTGTGTTCACCCCCACTCCATCTGTCAACTCTCAAACCAGCCCCCTTCTCCCTCCCCAGTTCCATCTACCCTCCCCTCCCCTCCCTCCCTCCCCCTCGCCCACAATATACCCTGGTATATATATTATTACAACAATGGTGGAGGGAGGGGATCATGTAAGCCCCCCACGACCAGTTCAACACGACTCCCCACTTCCCCCTCCCCCTCCCTCAATACTGTTACCACGCCTGACACTACGCAACAGGGAACACCAGTACGCTGGAACAACGTAATACAGAATACCAGTACGCTGGAACAACGTAATACAGAATACCAGTACGCTGGAACATCGTAATACAGAACACCAGTACGCTGGAACAACGTAACAGGGAACTCCAGCACCCTGGAACAACGTAACAGGGAACTCCAGTACGCTGGAACAACGTAACAGGGAACTCCAGTACGCTGGAACAACGTAACAGTGAACTCCAGTACGGTGGAACAACGTAACAGGGAACTCCAGTACGCTGGAACAACGTAACAAGGAACTCCAGTACGCAGGAACAACGTAACAGGGAACTCCAGTACGCTGGAACAACGTAACAGGGAACTCCAGTACGCTGGAACAACGTAACAGGGAACTCCAGTACGCTGGAACAACGTAACAGGGAACTCCAGTACGCTGGAACAAACGTAACAGGGAACTCCAGTACGCTGGAAACAACGTAACAGGGAACTCCAGTACGCTGGAACAAACGTAACAGGGAACTCCAGTACGCTGGAACAAACGTAACAGGCGAACTCCAGTACTCTGGAACAACGTAACAGGGAACTCAGTACGCTGGAACAACGTAACAGGGAACTCCAGTACTCTGGAACAACGTAACAGGGAACTCCAGTACGCTGGAACAATGTAACAGGGAACTCCAGTACGCTGGAACAACGTAACAGGGAACTCCAGTACGCTGGAACAACGTAACAGGGAACTCCAGTACGCTGGAACTATTCCTGCCCACACCACAGACAGAGGAGAAGACAGATCTGCAGACCAAAGAGAGAGAGAGAGAGAGAGAGAGAGAGGTTTACCTGGAGTGTTTACCTGGAGAGAGTTCCGGGGGTCAACGCCCCCGCGGCCCGGTCTGTGACCAGGCCTCCTTAGGTCAGTGTCCCAGGATGCGACCCACACCAGTCGACTAACACCCAGGTACCCATTTTACTGATGGGGAACATAGACAACAGGTGGAAAGAAACACGTCCAATGTTTCTACTCTGGCTGGGAATCGAACCCAGGCCCTCGCCGTGTGAAGCCAGAGCGTTAACCACCAGGCCACCAGAGTGAGTGAAAGAGAGAGATGTGTGTGAGAGAGTGAGAAAGAGGTATGAGAGTGAGAGACAGAATGAGAATAAGAGTGATCCAGAGTAAGAATATGAGAGGTGAGAGAGGTGAGAGGTGAGAGAGGTGAGAGATGAGAGGTGAGAGGTGAGAGAGGAGTGAGAGAGTGTGAGAGGTGAGAGGGTGAGAGGGTGAGAGGTGAGAGAGGTGAGAGAGGTGAGAGGTGAGAGGTGAGAGAGGTGAGAGAGGTGAGAGAGGTGAGAGAGGTGAGAGGTGAGAGAGGTGAGTAGAGAGGTGAGAGATGTGAGAGTGTGAGAGGTGAGAGGTGAGAGAGGTGAGAGGTGAGAGAGTGAGAGGGTGAGAGAGGTGAGAGAGGTGAGAGAGGTGAGAGAGGTGAGTAGGTGAGAGGTGAGAGGTGAGAGAGGTGAGAGAGGTTACCTACAAGAGTATACTGGACAATCAATAAGGTAGTAGTGTGACTTGCCCTGGTCGTAACGACCCTTGGTGTGAGTGTCCTGGTCGTAACGATCCTTGGTGTGAGTGCCCTGGTCGTAACGATCCTTGGTGTGAGTGCCCTGGTCGTAACGATCCTTGGTGTGAGTGCCGGTGTAACGAACCCTTGGTGTGAGTGCCCTGGTCGTAACGACCCTTGGTCTGAGGCCCTGGTCGTAACGACCTTGGTGTGTGAGTGCCCTGGTCGTAACGGACCCTTGGTGTGAGTGCCTGGTCGTAAGACCCTTGGTGTGAGTGCCCTGGTCGTAACGATCCTTGGTGTGAGTGCCCTGGTCGTAACGACCCTTGGTGTGAGTGCCCTGGTCGTAACGACCCTTGGTGTGAGTGCCCTGGTCGTAACGACCCTTGGTGTGAGTGCCCTGGTCGTAACGACCCTTGGTGTGAGTGCTGGGTTAACTAACCTTACAACACTAACAGCCTTGTTACACCCGCTTGCTCTAATCACCACCTTCATATTACGACCTAAGTCTGATTGATGATCCCCGTGTGTGTTGTGTGTGTGTGAGTGTGTGTGTTGTTGTGTGTGTGTGTGTGTGAGATGTGTGTGTTGTGTGTGTGTGTTGTGTTGTGTGTGTGTGTGTGTTGTGTGTGTGTGTGGGTGTTGTGGTGTGTGTGTGTGTGTGTGTGTGTGTGTGTGTGTGTGTGTGTGTGTGTGTGTTGTGTGTTGTGTGTGTGTGTGTGTGTGTGTGTGTGTGTGTGTTGTGTGTGTGTGTGTGTGTTGTGTGTGTGATGTGTGTGTTGTGTGTGTGTGTGTGTGTGTGTGTGTGTGTTGTGTGTGTCGTGTGTGTTGTGTGTGTGTGTGTAGTGTGTGTGTGTGTGTGCTGTGTGTGTGTGTGTGTTGTGTGTGTGTGTGTTGTTGTGTGTGTGTGTGTGTGTGTGTGTGTGGTGTGTGTGCTGTTGTGGTGTGTTGGTGTGTGGTGTGTGTGTGTGTGTGTGTGTGTGTGCTGTGATGTGTGTGTGTTATGTGTGTGTGTGTGTGTTTGTGTGTTGTGTGTGTTGTGTGTGTGTGGTGTGTGGGTTGTGTGTGTGTGTGTGTGTGTGTGTGTGTGTGTGTGTGTGTGTGTGTGTGTGTGTGTGTGTGTGTTGTAGTGTGTGTTTGTGTTGTGTGTGTGTGTGTGTTGCCCCTGTGTGCATGTGTGTGTGTGTGTTGTGTGTGTGTGTGGTGGGTGTGTGTGTGTGTGTGTGTTTGTGTGTGTGTGTGTGTGGTGACTGTGTGTGTGTGTGTGTGTTGTGTGTGTGTATGTGCTGTGTGTGTGTCTGCTGTGTGTGTGTGTCGTGTGTGTGTGTGTGTGTGTGTGTGTGTGTGTGTGTGCTGCGCTCGCGCGTGTGTGTGAGTGTTGTGTGTGTGTGTGGTGTGTGTGTGTGTGGTGTGTGTGGGTGTGTGTGTGTGTGTGTGTGTGTGTGTGTGTGTGTGTGTTGTGTGTTGTGTGTTGTGTGTGCGGTGTGTGTGTTGTGTGTGTGTGTGTGTGTGTGTGTGTGTGTGTGTGTTTGTGTTGTGTGTGTGTGTGTGTGTTGTGTGTGTGTGTGTGTGTGTTGTGTGTGTGTGTGTGTGTGTGTGTGTTGTGCTGTGTTGCTGTGTGTGTGTGTGTGGTGTGTGTGTGTTGCTGTGTGTGTGTTGTGTGTGTGTGTGTGTGTGTGTGTGTGTGTGTGTGTGTGTGTGTGTTGTGTTGTTGTGTTGTGTGAGTGTGTGTGTGTGTGTGTGTTGAGTGTGTGTGTGTGTGTTGTGTGTGCTGTGTGTTTGTGTTGTGTGTGTGTGTGTGTGGGTGTGTGTGTGTGTGTGTGTGTGTGTGTGTGTGTGTTGTGTGTGTGTGTGTGTTGTGTGTGTGTTGTGTGTGTGGTGTGTGTGTGTGTGTGTGTGTGTGTGTGTGTGTGTGTGAGTGTGTGTGTGTGTGTGTGTGTTGTGTGGTGTGGTTGTGTGTGTGTGTTGTGTGTGTTGTTGTGTGTGTGTTGTGTGTGTGTGTGTGTGTGTGTGGTGTGTGTGTGTGTGTGTGTGTGCTGTGTGTGTGTGTGCCCCCCCCCCCAAACCCCTGTGGCTATTGTGTGTGTGTGGTGTTTGTTGTGTGTGTGTGTGTGTTGTGTGTGTGTGGTGTGGGTGTGTTGTGTGTGTGGTGTGTGTGTGTGTGTGTGTGTAGTGTGTTTGTTGTGTGTGTGTGTGTGTGTGTGTGATGCTTGTGTGTGTGTGTGTGAGTGTTGTGTGTGTGTGTGTGTGTGTGTTGTGTGTGGGTCGTGTGTGTGTTGTGTGTGTGTGTGTGTTGTGTGTGTGTGTGTTGTGTGGTGTGTTTTGTGTGTGTGTGTGTGTTGTGTGTGTGTGGTGTGTGTTGTGTGGTTGTGTGTGTGTGTGTGTGTGTGTTGTGTGTGTGTGTGTGT
>NC_069462.1:31111805-31126805 GCF_026875155.1 Cherax quadricarinatus
AACACACAACCCCCACAAACCCAACACCACACAAACCCACAACCCCCAAACAACCACCCAACCCCCAAATCCACCACACACACACACCAACCCCCCACACCAACATCCAAACAAACAAAACTACCCACTACAAACCCCCCTCACAACAACACATCAACACACACACAACCTACCCCAACCCCACCCAACCACCCCAAACCCAAAACACAACAACAACCCCCCACACCCACCCCACCCCAACCCCAACCACACCACCCAATCCCCCCCCCCACCCCAACCCCCCAAATGCACCTCCCAACCCAACAACCCTCACACAATAACCATCACATCAACTCATCTCACACACCACTTCACACACACTTCAAATTTCAACTCAACACACAAAACACCATAAAATTACAACAAACCCTACACCCACACCCCACACACAAAACACATACACATCACCCACAACTCACACCACCCCAAAACCCTAACACAACACACACCAAACCCCAACCCCCCATAAAAACAAACAACATCAACTTAACACACCCCCCAAACCAACACACACAACTACACAACCCCAACCCCAACCCCCACACACAACCACAACCAACCCCACACCCCCACCAAACACACCCAAAAACCCCACACCCACAACACCCCAACCCCCAACCACAACCAAAAAACCCAACACCTCACCACCAAACCACAACACAACCCCACAACCTAACCAACCCCAAACCCCCACACCCCAACCCAACCCCCACAAACCAACCCAACCCAACAACCCAACCCAACCCCAACCCCCACCCAACCCCAACCCCAACAACCACCCCCAACCCCAAACACACACCCCCCAACCCCCCCACACCACCCAACCCCAACCCCCAACCAACAACCCAACCCCAACCCCCCAACCCCAACCCCAACAACCCAACCCCCCACCCAACCCCCAACCCAACCCCCCAACCCCAACCCCACCCAACCACACCCAACCCCCAACCCACAACCAACCAATCCCCAACCCCAACCCCCAACCACCAACCCCAACCAACAGAACCCAACCCCAACAACAAACCCACTCCCCAACCCAACCCAACCCAACCAAACCCCAACCCAACCCAACAACCCCAAACTCACACAACCAACCCAACAACCCACCCCACACCCCAACCAACCCAACCCAACCCCAACCCCCAACCCCAACACAACCCACACCCCACACACCCCTACACAAACCACAACCACACAACCCCCAACCAACCCAACCACCAACCCCCCACACCCAAAATCCACACACCAAAACCACAACAACCCAACCAACCCCACACACATCCCCAACCCCACCACACCACCACACCCCCACACACACAAACAACACACACTCCCCAACCTAACCAACACAACACCCCTCACACACACAACAAACACACACACACCAAACACCCACCAACAACCCACACAACCAACACAACCACAAACCACCACACCCCACACCACCCACCAACCAACAACCAAACCCAACCACCAACCCAACCAACCCAACCACACACAACCCAACCCCAACACCCCACACCCAACAACCCCAACCCACCCAACCCCCCACCCACAACAACACCAACCCCCAAACACACAACCCCACACCCACACCCAACCACACAACCACCCCACACCCACACAACCAACCAGCCACCACACCCACACCACACCAAAACCACACCCCAACTCAACCACACCCACACCCAACCACCAACCCCCCCCAAACCCAACACCAACACAACCCCAACCACCAACCAACCCCACCAACCCCAACCCACCAACCCCTACACCAACCACCCACCCCAACCAAACCCCCACACACACCACAACCCCAACCCCAAACCCACCAACCCAACCCAACCACCAACCCCAACCACCCCACACCCCACACCACCCACACCCCCCAACCATACCAACCCCCAAACAAACCACCAACCAACACCCAACAACAACACACACAACACACAACAACTACAACAACAACACATAACACACTATCACAACCCAAACACAACACAAAACAACCACACACAACACACCCCAACAACCCCAACCACCAACCCCCCACACCTCCCAACCCAACCCAACCACCAACCCCACCCCCACTCCCCCAACCCAACAAACCAACCCAACACAACACAACCCAACACACTACAAACCCCCCAACCCCCACCCCAAGCCCAAACCCCAACCCACCATCCCCCAACCCCACCCCAATCCAACCACCCCAACCCCCCAACCCCAAAGCCACCCACACCCCCACACCCCCACACCAACCCCCAACCCACACCACCCAACCCAACCCCACCCAACACCCCCAACCCCCACACCCCACACAACCCAACCACCAACCAACCCCACCCATCCCCCACACCCCAACCCCACCCCAACCTACCACCCCCAACCCCAACCCACCCAACCCAACCCCCACACACACACCCCAACCCCAACCCCAACCCCAACCCCCCAACCCAACCACCAACCCCCACACCCACCCCAACCAACCACCAACCCCCACACCCACACCACCCAACCACCAAAAACCCACACCCACCCAACCCAAACCACCCCTAACCCAACCCAAACCACCCCAACCCCCAACCCCCAACCCCCAACCCAAACCCCACCCAACCCCAAAACACCCCAACCCCCCACACCCCACACCACCCAACCCACCAACCCCCACCCACCAACCAACCCCACCCACAACCCCAACCCCACCCCAACCCCCCAACCCAACCCAACCACCCCAACCAACCACCCCAACCCAACCCCACACCCCCAACACCCAACCACCACACCCCCAACCCACCCAACCCAACCCCCACACCACCCAACCCCCCAACCACCCAACCCCAACCCACCCACCCAACCCCCAACCCCACACACCCAACCCAACCACCAACCCCCACACCCACCAACCAACCCCCAACCACAACCAACCACAACCCCAACCCCAACCACCCCCACCCAACCACCCAACCACCAACCCCAACCCCACCCAACCAACCCCAACACCCAACCCAACCCCAACCACACCACCACCACACCCAACCCAACCACCCCCAACCCAACACCCCAACCCAACCCCCACACCCAATTCCCCCAAACCCCCCCAACCCAACCCAACCCAACACCCCAACCCAACCCCAACCCAACCCAACCCCAACACCCAACCCCACCCCAACCACACCCACCCCCCCACAACCCCCCAACACAAACCACCCAACCCCAACACACCAACACCCCCCAACCACCCCACACACCCAAACCCCCACACCCCCACACCCCAACCCCACCCCACACACACCCACACCCACCCAACCCCCACTCCCCCCCACACCCCACCCCCAACACCCCCACACACCCCAACCCCCAACCCCCCCCTACCCCCACCCCCAACCACACCCCCCACACACCCCCCCAACCACCCCCCAACCACCAACCCCACCAAACCCCCAACCCCCCCACACCCACACCCCCCACCAACCCCACACCCCCCACACCCCCCCAACCCCACACCCCCCAACCCCAACCCCACCCCCAACCCCAACCCCCCACACCCCCCAACCCAACCCCCAACCCACACCCCCAACCCCCCCCAACCCAACCCCCCCCCCAACCCCAACCCCCAACCCCCCAACCCCCCCCAACCCCCCAACCCCCAACCCCCCAACCCCCATCCCCAACCCCAACCCCAACCCCCACAACCCACCCCCCCAACCCCCCACCCCCCAACCAACCCACCCCACACCCCAACCCCCCCCAACCCCAAACCCACACCCCCCAACCCCCCCACACCCCCCAACACACACCCAACCCCCCAACCCCACACCCCCCCCAACCCACACCCCCAACCCAACCCCCCCAACACACACCCCCAACCCCCACACCCCCCACCCCCCCACAACCCCAAACCCCCCCAACCACCCCACCCAACCCAACCCACAACCCCAACCCCCCCACACCCCACACCCCCCACAACCCAACACCCCAACCCCAACCCCCCCCACACCCCCCCCAACCCCCCCAACCACCCACACCCCCCCAACCCCCCCCAACCCCAACCCCCACCCCCCCCCACCCCCAACCCCCCCAACCCCCAACCCCCCACACCCCCCCCAACACCCCCCACACCCCCACACCCCCCCAACCCCCCCACACCCCAACACCAACCCAACCCCCCAAACCAACCCCCCCAACCCCAACCCCCCCCAACACCAACACCAACACCCCCCCCCATACCCCCCCAACCCCCAACCCCCCCCAACCCCCACATCCCACACACCCACACCCCCCCCCAACCCCCAACCTCACACCCCCCAACCCCCCCACAACCCCCAACCCCCCACCCCACCACCCCCCCACACCCCCCCAACCCCCCAACCCCCCCCACCCCCAACCCCCAACCCCACACCCCCAACCCCCAACCCAACCCCAAACCCACACCCCCCCCCCAAAACCCCCAACCCAACCAACCCCCACACCCCCCCCAACCCCAACCCAACCCCCCCCACCCCCCCCAACCCCCCCCAACCCCCCAACCCCCAACCCCCCAACCCCCAACACCCCACACCCCCCCCCCACACCCCCCACACCCCACAACCCCCCCCCCAACCCCCAACCCCCCCACACCCCACACCCCCCCAACCCCCCACACCCCCCCCCACACCCCAAACACCCCCAACCCCCCCCCCACCAACAACCCCCCCCCAACCCCCCCCCACACCCCAACCCCCCAACCCCAACCCCCCCACCCCCAACCCCCCCACACCCAACCCCCAACCCCACACCCCCCCAACCCCAACCCTCCCCCCACACCCCCCCCAACCCCAACCCCCCCCCAACCCCCAACCCCCAACCCCCCCAACCCCCAACCCCCAACCCCCACACCCAACCCCCCCAACCCCCCCAACCCCCCCCCCACACCCCACCACACCCCAACCCCCCAACCCCAACCCCCACACCCAACCCCCCAACCCCAACCCCCACACCCCCCACACCCCCCCACCCCCCCAACACCCCCCCAACCCCAACCCACCCCCCCCAACCCCCCCCAACCCCCCAACCAACCCACACCCCCCAACCCCACCCCCCAACCCCCAACCCCCCAACCCACACCCCCAACCCCCCAACCCCCCCCACACCCCCACACCCAACCCCCCCAACCCCCCCAACCCCCAACCCCCAACCCCAACCCCCAACCACCCCCAACCACCCAACCCCAACCCCCCCCCCAACCCCCACACCCAACCCCAACCCAACCCCCCAACCCCCCAACCCCCCCCAACCCAACCCCCCCCCCCCCAACCCCACCCCCCCAACCCCCCACACCCACACCCCCCCAACCCCCAACCCCCCAAACCCCCCAACCCCACACCCCCCCCCACACCCCCCAACCCCCCCAACCCCAACCCCCCACACCCCCACACCCCCCCACACCCCCACACCCCCCAACCCAACCCACCACCCCCCCCACACCCCCCACACCCCAACCCCCCCAAACCCCCCCCCCCCACACCCCCCCCCCCACACCCCCCCCAACCCCCCCCCAACCCCACCCAAACCCAACCCCCCAACCCCCCCCACAACCCCCCCAACCCACAAAACCCCCGCACCCCCCCCCCCTCACCCCCCCCCCAACCCCCCCACACCCCCCCCAACCCCCCCACACCACCCCCCCCCCCCACACCCCCACCCACACCCCCCCCACACCCACCCCCAACACCCCAACCCCCAAACCCCACCCACACCCCCACCCCCACACCCCCCAAACACCCCCACCACACTACCCCACATACACCCACACAACCCCCCACACACCCCCCCCCCCCCAACCCACCCCCAACCCCCACCAACACACCCCCACACTACCCCCCACACCCCCCCCCAACCCCTCCCACAACACACACATCCCACACACCCTCACCACCACACACAACACACACACACACACCCACATCCCTCTCTCCACACTACTCACAAACACTCATCACACAAACACACACTCCCTCACACCCACACACACCCACAACCCCCCACACACAAACACTCACACACTACACCCCACCAAACAAACACATCACACCCACACTACACCCCACCACACCCACATCCCACATCAACCCCCAACCCCCCACACACACACCCCCACACACACCCACACCCTCACACCACACTCACTCCCAACACCCCCCCACACTTCACCACACAATCTCACAACACACTCTCACACTCACTCTTCACACCACTCTCACACACACTCTCACCACTCTCACACACACTCTCACACTCAACACACCAACTCTCACCCACAACCTTCTACACAACGCTCAAACTCACTCTCTCCCACACTCTCACACACACACTTCACACACACACTCTCACACACACACTTCTCAACACACCACTCTCACCCACCCACTTCACACACACACTCTCACACAACCACATCTCACACAATACTCTCACCTCACTCTCTCACACACTCTCACACCACATCACACACTCTCACACACTCTCTCAAACTTCAACCACTTCTCCCACCACACTCTCACACACACTCTCCACACCACTCACCAACACCCACCCACCCCCCTTACACTCTCAACACACTCTCCCACACACAACTCTCACACATTCACACACACTCTCACACACAACACTCTCACACACTCACACACACTTCACACTCTCTCACACCCACATTCACACACCCACTCTCACACACTCTCACACACACTCTCTCACACACTCTCACACACTCTCACACACTCTCACACACACACTCTCACACACACTCTCACAGGTCAGGTTTAACGAGATAATATATATAAAACCTTCATATAAACCATTACCACAAACTGTGTAAGACTCTCACCTCTCCCTCCCTCCCTCCCTTAATCTCCCTTCCTCCCTCCCTCCCTCCCTTAATCTCCCTCCCTGCCTCCCTTAATCTACCTCCCTTAATCTCCCTCCCTCCTCCCTCCCTCCCTTAATCTCCTCCCTCCCTCCCTCCTCCCTCCCTTAATCTCCCTCCCTGCCTCCCTTAATCTACCTCCCTTAATCTCCCTCCCTCCCTCCCTTAATCTCCTCCCTGCCTCCCTTAATCTACCTCCCTTAATCTCCCTCCCTTCCTCCCTTAATCTCCCTCCCTCCCTCCCTTAATCTCCCTCCCTCCCTCCCTTAATCTCCCTCCCTCCCTCCCTTAATCTCCCTCCCTCCCTCCCTTAATATCCCTCCCTTCCTCCCTTAATCTCCCTCCCTTAATCTCCCTCCCTGCATCCCTTAATATCCCTCTCTTAATCTACCTCCCTGCCTCCCTTAATCTCCCTTCCTGTCTCCCTTAATCTCCCTCCCTCCCTTAATCTCCCTCCCTGCCTCCTTTAATCTCCCTCCCTGCCTCCCTTAATCTCCTCCCTCCCTCCCTGCCTCCTTTAATCTCCCTCCCTGCCTCCTTTAATCTCCCTCCCTGCCCCCTTAATCTCCCTCCCTCCCTCCCTTAATCTCCCTCCCCTCTTCCCTTAATCTCCTCTCCCTCCCTGCCTCCCTTAATCTCCCTCCCCCCTTCCTTAATCTCCCTCCCTCCCTCCCTCTCTGCCTCCCTTAATCTCCCTCCCTGTCTGCCTCCCTTAATCTCCCTCCCTTAATCTCCCTACCTGCCTGCCTCCCTTAATCTCCCTACCTCCCATTAATCTCCCTCCCTCACCCTCTTTTTAAATCTCCCTCTCTCCCTCCTCATTAATCTCCCTCCCTCACAATCCTGGATGAAAGATCCTGTCTCCCACCCTACACGAACATCAAGAAGGAATCCGGATACCTGTCTCCCACCCTACACGAACATCAGGAAGGAATCCGGATACCTGTCTCCCACCCTACACGAACATCAGGAAGGAATCCGGATACCTGTCTCCCACCCTACACGAACATCAAAAAGGAATCCGGATACCTGTCTCCCACCCTACACGAACATCAAAAAGGAATCCGGATACCTGTCTCCCACCCTACACGAACATCAAAAAGGAATCCGGATACCTGTCTCCCACCCTACACGAACATCAGGAAGGAATCCGGATACCTGTCTCCCACCCTACACGAACATCAGGAAGGAATCCGGATACCTGTCTCCCACCCTACACAGAACATCAGGAAGGAATCCGGATACCTGTCTCCCACCCTACACGGACATCAGGAAGGAATCCGGATACCTGTCTCCCACCCTACACGAACATCAGGAAGGAATCCGGATACCTGTCTCCCACCCTACACGAACATCAGGAAGGAATCCGGATACCTGTCTCCCACCCTACACGAACATCAGGAAGGAATCCGGATACCTGTCTCCCACCCTACACGAACATCAGGAAGGAATCCGGATACCTGTCTCCCACCCTACACGAACATCAGGAAGGAATCCGGATACCTGTCTCCCACCCTACACGAACATCATGAAGGAATCCGGATACCTGTCTCCCACCCTACACGAACATCAGGAAGGAATCCGGATACCTGTCTCCCACCCTACACGAACATCAGGAAGGAATCCGGATACCTGTCTCCCACCCTACACGAACATCAAAAAGGAATCCGGATACCTGTCTCCCACCCTACACGAACGTCAACAAAGAATCCGAACGTCTCCCAAGAACGGCTACAACTTTCGTCTTGACGAGGCTTTAAAGGCTTGTGTAATGTAAGGGATCAGAGGGTCACCCAGGAACCTAAGAAGCTTATCAGGGCCATGGTAGCCTCCAGGACCACGGTAGCCTCCAGGACCACGGTAGCCTCCAGGACCACGGTAGCCTCCAGGACCACGGTAGCCTCCAGGACCACGGTAGCCTCCAGGACCACGGTAGCCTCCAGGACACACGGTAGCCTCCAGGACCACGGTAGCCTCCAGGACCACGGTAGCCTCCAGGACCACGGAAGCCTCCAGGACCACGGTAGCCTCCAGGACCACGGTAGCCTCCAGGACCACGGTAGCCTCCAGGACCACGGTAGCCTCCAGGACCACGGTAGCCTCCAGGACCACGGTAGCCTCCAGGACCGCGGCAGCCTCCAGGACCACGGCAGCCTCCAGGACCACGGCGGCCTCCAGGACCACGGCAGCCTCCAGGACCACGGCAGCCTCCAGGACCACGGCAGCCTCCAGAATCACGGCAGCCTCCAGGACCACGGAAGCCTCCAGGACCACGGCAGCCTTCAGGACCACGGCAGCCTCCAGGACCACGGCAGCCTTCAGGACCACGGCAGCCTCCAGGACCACGACAGCCTTCAGAACCACGGCAGCCTCCAGGACCACGGCAGCCTCCAGGACCACGGCAGCCTCCAGGACCACGGCAGCCTCCAGGACCACGGAAGCCTCCAGGACCACGAAAGCCTCCAGGACCACGGGAGACTATAGGACCATGGGAGCCTCCAGGACTACGGAAGCTTTCAGGACCATGGGAGCCTCCAAGACCACGGAAGCCTCAAGGACCACGGCATCCTCCAGGACCACGGCAGCCTCCAGGACCACGCCAGCCTCCAGGACCACGGAAGCCTACATGACCACGAAAGCCTCCAGGACCACGAGAGACTCCAGGACCATGGGAGCCTCCAGGACTACGGAAGCCTCAAGGACCACAGCAGCCTCCAGGACCACGGAAGCCTCAAGGACCACAGCAGCCTCCAGGATCACGGAAGCCTCCAGGACCATGGGAGCCTCCAGGACCACGGAAGCCTCCAGAGCCATAGGAGCCTCCAGAACCACGGAAGTCTCCACAATCATGGCAGCCTCCAGAACCACACCAGCCTCCAGGACCACACCACCCTCCTGAACCACACCACCCTCCAGGACGACACTAGCCTCCATGACCACACCACCCTCCAGGACCACACCCTCCAGGACCACACCACCGTCCAGGACCACACCACCCTCCAGGACCACACCACCCTCCAGGACCACACTAGCCTCCAGGACTACACCAGCCTGGACCACACCACCCTCCAGGACTCCAGCCTCAAGGACCACACTAGCCTCCAGGACCACACCACCCTCCAGGACCACACCAGCCTCCAGGACCACACCACCCTCCAGGACCACACCAGCCTCCAGAACCACACCACCCTCCTGGACCACACCACCTTCCAGGGCCACACCAGCCTCTAGGACCACTCCACCCTCCAGGACCACACCACCCTCAAGGACCACACCACCCTCCTGGACCACACCACCTTCCAGGGCCACACCAGCCTCAAGGACCACTCCACCCTCCTGGACCACACCACCCTCCAGGACGACACTAGCCTCCAGGACCACACCACCCTCCAGGACCACACCCTCCAGGACCACACCACCGTCCAGGACCACACCACCCTCCAGGACCACACCACCCTCCAGGACTACACCAGCCTGGACCACACCACCCTCCAGGACACAAGCCTCCAGGACCACACTAGCCTCCAGGACCACACCACCCTCCAGGGCCACACCACCCTCCTGGACCACGCCACCTTCCAGGGCCACACCAGCCTCCAGGAACACACCACCCTCCAGGACCACACCACCCTCAAGGACCAAACCACCCTCCTGGACCACACCACCTTCCAGGGCCACACCAGCCTCAAGGACCACTCCACCCTCCTGGACCACAACACCCTCCAGGACGACACTAGCCTCGAGGACCACACCACCCTCCAGGACCACACCACCCTCCAGGACTACACCAGCCTGGACCACACCACCCTCCAGGACACAAGCCTCCAGGACCACACCACCCTCCAGGACCACACCACCCTCCAGGACCACACCACCCTCCAGGACCACACCACCCTCCAGGACCACACTAGCCTCCAGGACCACACCACCCTCCAGGACCACACTAGCCTCCAGGACCACACCACCCTCCAGGACCACACCACCCTAAAGGACGACACCACCCTCCAGGATCACACCACCCTCCAGGATCACACCACCCTCGAGGACAACACCACCCTCCAGAACCACACCACCCTCAAGGACAACAACACCGCCCAGGACCACACCACCCTCCAGGACCACACCACCCTCCAGGACCACACCACCCTCAAGGACAACAACACCGTCCAGGACCACACCACCCTCGAGGACCGCACCACCCTCGAGGACCATACCAGCCTCCAGGACCACACAAACCCTCCAGGACCACACACCACCCTCAAGGACAACAACACCGTCCAGGACCACACCAACTCGAGGACCGCACCACCCTCGAGGACCACACCAGCCTCCAGGACCACACCACCCTCCCGGACCACACCACCCTCCAGGACCACACCACCCCCCAGGACCACACCACCCTCCAGGACCACACCAGCCTCCAGGATCACACCAACCTCCAGGACCACACCAGCCTCCAGGACCACACCAGCCTCCAGGATCACACCAACCTCCAGGACCACACCAGCCTCCAGGATCACACCAACCTCCAGGACCACACCAGCCTCCAGGACCACACCAGCCTCCAGAACCACACAACCCTCCAGGACCACACCAGCCTCCAGGACCACACCATCCTCCAGGACCACACCACCCTCCAGGACCACACCACTCTCCAGGACCACACCAACTTCCAGGACCACACCAGCCTCCAGGATCACACCAACCTCCAGGACCACACCAGCCTCCAGAACCACACCAGCCTCCAGGACCACACCAGCCTCCAGGACCACACCAGCCTCCAGGACCACACCACCCTCCAGGACCACACCACCCTCCAGGACCACACCATCCTCCAGGACCACACCACCCTCCAGGACCACACCAGTCTCCAGGACCACACCACCCTCCAGGACCACACCACCCTCCAGGACCACACCACCTCCAGGACCACACATCCTCCAGGACCACACCACCCTCCAGAACCACACCACCCTCAGGACCACACCAGCCTCCAGGACCACACCAGCCTCCAGGATCACACCATCCTCCAGGACCACACCAGCCTCCAGGACCACACCACCCTCCATGACCACACTACCCTCCAGGACCACACCAATCTCCAGGACTATACCAGCCTCCAGGACCACACCAGCCTCCAGGACACACACCACCTCCAGGACCACACACCCTCCAGGACCACACCACCCTCCAGGACCACACCAGTCTCCAGGACCACACCACCCTCCAGGACCACACCACCCTCCAGGACCACACCACCCTCCAGGACCACACCAGTCTCCAGGACCACACCAGCCTCCAGGACCACACCACTCTCCAGGACCACACCAGCCTCCAGGACCACACCAGCCTCCAGGACCACACCACTCTCCAGGACCACACCACCCTCCAGGACCACACCACCCTTCAGGACCACACCACCCTCCAGGACCACACCACCCTCCAGGACCACACCACCCTCCAGGACCACACCACCCTCCAGGACCACACCACCTCCAGGACCACAGCAGCCTCCAGGGCCACACCAGCCTCCAGGGCCACACCAACCTCCGGACCACACCACCTTCCAGGACCACACCAGCCTCCACGACCACACCAGCCTCCAGGATCACACCAGCCTCCAGGACCACACCAGCCTCCAGGACCACACCAGTCTCCAGGACCACACCAAGCTCCAGCACCACACCACCCTCCAGGACCACACCACCCTCCAGGACCACACCACCCTCCAGGACCACACCACCCTCCAGGACCACACCAGCCTCCAGGAGTGGCCCGCTAACATGGCCACCAAGACTCCTGACGTCACTTCCGACTCAACAGTTTGAAACGTGTATAAATCCCGTCCAGAGTCCCTTGACGAAGAATAAAACGATCAACCAATAAAGGAGGAAGGAAGCAAACATAATCTTTATTGAACTTACTTCTTCTCTGCGTAACTTAGGCGGTTGTTATTGTTAGTGAAGAACAGACAGGGAAAGTAGCGTTAATAAGACGTTAGTACAGACAGGGAAAGTTGCGTCAAGAAGACGTTAGTACAGACAGGGAAAGTTGCGTCAAGAAGACGTTAGTACAGACAGGGAAAGTTGCGTTAATAAGACGTTAGTACAGACAGGGAAAGTTGCGTCAATAAGACGTTAGTAAAGACAGGGAAAGTTGCGTCAATAAGACGTTAGTAAAGACAGGGAAAGTTGCGTCAATAAGACGTTAGTAAAGTGTTGCAACCCTTGAATGGGTTACAATGTATATGATGTATATATATATAATGTATATTACCTTTTCATATAATTTTATATTGCTTATATTTGCGATAATAGCTAAATCGTAAATATATTGCTTTATATTATTATTTGACTTAGTTACTTTTGTTAGGTAGGAAGTAACACATATATTATGTGCTCAAAGTTCAAGTCTTGATTGTCTAACTACTGTAATTATCACTCTTTGCTCGTTACTCTGCCGGCTTCTGTTGCTGGGCAGAAAACTGCCCAGGGAAAGCTATCACGTAAACGAGGGGGGGGGGTGTCCACACCTCGCCTGAAGTATTCAGCCCTGGTCTAGACTCTCTGGTGGTTGGACGTATTCTAGACAAGACGAGCCTAAATCTCCCTTATTGGCCCTTGTTGGAAGATCGTCTCTTGTCTCATTATTGTTGTATGTTCTGTAGAATTCTGTTCACAGAACATTGTATAGACTTAGTGATTTTCGACGTTGTACAGAGGTTGTGTGTCGCTTAGACACTCTAAGCAACTCAGGTCCTGAGCTGTAGCTTCTGACCTAACTTGTACTGGTATCTGTGTACTGTCACAGTCAGGGATTTTCTTATGCTGAACTTAGATTCAGTAGTATGGGCGCGCTTGGTGACTTTTGTGGAGGATCTGCTGATGGTCCCTACTTAGTGTCGTTATATTATCTCCTTGTTCCTGATTCTGTGTCGCAGTTGCTTGTTATATTGCTATTGGGATTAGCATTCTTTTTGTTGTTCAAGCAGACTGTTCTGATTGCCAGTGGTCAAGAATTTTAGTTTATTTGAGGACTTTGTCAGTCACTTGTTTAAGTTTTAGTCGAGTCGTGAGACTTATGAACTACTTAGAGCACTTACACACATACACACTTATTGTACATATTTGTAATTCTTATTAAATGTTAATGTACCAGACGGTACTTAAGAATTATAAATGTGATATGTGCTTTCAGCACAATAATATTGAACTCGAGAGAAGTGATATTATTTTGATTACTGTGATTAATTTAATTTAATTTAATTTGATAATATACCTCTCTAGACTTAATAAATTTATTAAATTTTAATTTCTCTAGTTAGTAGCCTACCAGTTGTAATCCTGAAGCACTATTGAATCTTACTAAATTCTAATGGATAATTGGACCAGGATACTGACTACTTGTTAGGAAAACCCAGTAACAGGCTGGATGCTAGAAGGGCAGTCCTTTCTAGTATTACCTGGAGATCTCTAAGCTTTTAGAATCACGTTTTTTGTAACATAAAGGAACGAGGATGGCTGGCAGGGTGGGTGGCACGATTGGTGGCAGGGTGGGTGGCAGGGTGGGTGGCAGGGTGGGTGGCAGGGTGGGTGGCAGGGTGGGTGGCAGGGTGGGTGGCAGTGGGTGGCAGGATGGCTGGCAGTGAATGGCAGGATGGGTGGCAGGGTGAGTGGCACGATTGGTGGCAGGATGGGTGGCAGGGTGGGTGGCAGGATGGGTGGCAGGGTGGGTGGCAGGGTGGGTGGCAGAGTGGGTGGCAGGATGGCTGGCAGTGAATGGCAGGATGGGTGGCAGGGTGAGTGGCAGGGTTGTGGGTGGCAGGGTTGTGGGGCAGGGTTGTAGGTGGCGGGGTTTGTGGGTGGCATGGTGAGTGGCAGGGTTGTGGGGGTGGCCGGGTGGGTGGCAGAGTTGTGGGTTTGCCAGGGTGGGTGGCAGGGTGAGTGGCAGGGTTGTGGGTGGCAGGGTGAGTGGTAGGGTTGTGGGTGGCAGGGTGAGTGGTAGGGTTGTGGGTGGCAGGGTGAGGGGTTTAGGGTTGTGGGTGGCAGGGTTGTGGG
>NC_069462.1:31129305-31151805 GCF_026875155.1 Cherax quadricarinatus
GTACTGACCACCACAGTACCCATTAACCAGTATAAACAACCATTAACAAGTACTGAAAACCCCCACAGTACCCCTTAACCCGTATAAACAACCATTAACAAGTATGAACCACCACAGTACCCATTATCCAGTATAAACAACCATTAACAAGTTCTGAACCCCCACAGTACCCCATTAAACCGTATAAAACCCATTAACAAGTTGAAACCACCCAGTACCCCTTATCCAGTATAAACAACCCATTAACAAGTATGAACACCACAGTACCCCTTATCCAGTATAAACAACCCCTTAACAAGTACTGAACCACCACAGTACCCATTATCCATATAAACCCATTAACAAATACTGAACCACCACGTACCATTATCCCGTATAAAAAAACCCATTAACAAGTACTAACCACCCAGTACCCATTATCCAGTATAAACAACCCATTAACAAGTACTGAACCACCACAGTACCCATTATCCAGTATAAACAACCCATTAACAAGTACTGAACCACCACAGTACCCATTATCCAGTATAAACAACCCATTAACAAGTACTGAACCACCACAGTACCCCATTATCCAGTATAAACAACCCATTAACAAGTACTGAACCACCACAGTACCCATTAACCAGTATAAACAACCCATTAACCCAAATACTGAATCACCACAGTACCCATTATCCAGTATAAACAACCCATTAACAAGTTCTGAACCACCACAGTACCCCATTATCCAGTATAAACCCATTAACAAGTACTGAACCACCACAGTACCCATTATCCAGTATAAACAACCCATTAACAAGTACTGAACCACCACAGTACCCATTATCCAGTATAAACAACCCATTAACAAGTACTGAACCACCACAGTACCCATTTCCAGTTAAAAACCCCATTAACAAGTACTGAACCCCCACAGTACCATTATCCAGTATAAAAAAACCCATTAAACAAGTACTGAACCACCACAGTACCCCATTATCCAGTATAAACAACCCATTAACAAGTACTGAACCACCACAGTACCCATTATCCAGTATAAACAACCCATTAACAAGTACTGAACCACCACAGTACCCCATTATCCAGTATAAACAACCCATTAACAAGTACTGAACCACCACGGTACTCCATTAACCAGTGTAAACAACCCATCGTTACAAGTAAACAACTAGTCTTTAACAAACAGCTGAACAGTTGCTTTAAAGTCATATGTAAACTACAGACAGCATCACCATGCACACGTAAAAAATGAAAACAAATGTATCATCCTTGGTAATGGGTTGTTTGTAAACAGGATAATGGGTTGTATGTAAACAGGATAATGGGTTGTTTGTAAACAGGATAATGGTTGTTTGTAAACAGGATAGGTTGTTTGTAAACAGGATAATGGTTGTTTGTAAACAGGATAATGGGGTTTGTTTGTAAAGATTAGGGTTGTTTGTAAACGGAAAAAATGGGTTGTTGTTAACAGGATAATGGGTTGTTTGTAAACAGGATAATGGGTTGTTTGTAAACAGGATAATGGGTTGTTTGTAAACAGGATAATGGGTTGTTTGTAAACAGGATAATGGGTTGTTTGTAAACAGGATAATGGGTTGTTTGTAAACAGGATAATGGGTTGTTTGTAAACAGGATAATGGGTTGTATGTAAACAGGATAATGGGTTGTTTGTAAACAGGATAATGGGGTTTTATGTAAACAGGATAAGGGTTGTATGTAAACAGGATAATGGGTTGTTTGTAAAAAAATGGTTGTTGTAAACAGGATAATGGGTTGTTTGTAAACAGGATAATGGGTTGTATGTAAACAGGAAATTGGGGTTTTATGTAAACAGGGATAAATGGGTTGTATGTAAACAGGATAATGGGTTGTTTGTAAACAGGATAATGGGTTGTTTGTAAACGGAAATGGGTTGTTTGTAAAAGGATAATGGGTTTTTTTGTAAAAAAGGGGTAATGGGTTGTATGTAAACAGGATAATGGGTTGTTTGTAAACAGGATAATGGGTTGTATGTAAACAGGATAATGGGTTGTATGTAAACAGGATAATGGGTTGTTTGTAAAAAAATGGGTTGTTTGTAAACAGGATAATGGGTTTGTAAACAGGATAATGGGTTGTATGTAAACAGGATAATGGGTTGTATGTAAACAGGATAATGGGTTGTTTGTAAACAGGATAATGGGTTGTATGTAAACAGGATAATGGGGTTGTTGTAAAAGATAATGGGTTGTTATGTAAACAGGTAATGGGTTGTATGTAAACAGGATAATTGGGGTTTTTGTAAAACAGGTAATGGTTGTATGTAAACAGGATAATGGGTTGTTTGTAAACAGGATAATGGGTTGTTTGTAAACAGGATAATGGGTTGTTTGTAAACAGGATAATGGGTTGTTTGTAAACAGGATAATGGGTCTTATGTAAAAAATGGGTTGTTTGTAAACAAAATAATGGGTTTGTAAACAAAATAATGGGGTTGTTTGCAAATAAAACAATGGGTTGTTTGTAAATAAAGTAATGGGGTTGTTTGTAAATAAAATAATGGGTTTGTAAGCAAAATAATGGGTTGTTTGTAAATAAAATAATGGGTTTGTAAACAAATGGGTTGTTTGCAAATAATGGGTTGTTTGTAAGCTAAATAATGGGTTTGTAAATAAAATGGGTTGTTTGTAATCAAAATAATGGGTTGTTTGTAAACAATATAATGGGTTGTTTGTAAACAAAATAATGGGTTGTTTGTAAACAAAATAATGGGTTGTTTGTAAACAAAATAATGGGTTGTTTGTAAACAAAATAATGAGTATAACAGAAGTCAGACTCAATATGATGAACACGCTTAACGAAGCTTAAGTTGTGAACAGTGAACGTGTTCGTTGATGTAATATCTGTTAAACGAACACTAGAAGTTGAGATACGTTGAGGATGAAGGTTATAAGTGAACTGGGGAGAGAGAGAAAGAGAGAGAGAGAGAGAGGAGAGGGAAAGGGGGGGGGGGTTGGACAATAGTTGTCAGTGTGGGTTGGTCACTAAGCCGGTGATCCATCACACCAGCGACACACCTTTCAAGTAATTTGTCAGCGGACCACGCCCCTCACCACAACCCCTCCCCCCTCCCCTACCCACGGGGGGAGAGGGCAAGGCAGGAGGTACCACACACACTGGGTTCATAAGAACGGAGCTTTAAGGTGTTTGATCTATGCCTGCCATTGGAGTGTATGTTATTTTAATATAATATATATATATATTATATATATATATATAATATATATATAATATATAATTTATAATATATAATAAAAACAACCACGGGGGGAGTTGAATGAAGCCTGGCCTTTGTGTTGCAATAACACATCAGGAGCTTGCAGTGTTTCAGAGTAGAGAAGCGGTGTAGGGAAAAACGATCCAGGAACGTTTCGCTCCCGACCTTCAAACATTGAGGAACTGATTACATCAACTCCTTTGATCATATTCCTTGTTAGTGGATGATGAAGCAGTGTTTGGGAAACGTTTCCAATTTAAAGCCCCATAGGTGGAGTTCAGAACTAACAACACTTAATTGCTTCGTATATTTGTGTCAGTCAGAAAATGTCGGGGCACACAAACTGTTTATGTCAGAAAACGTATAAAAATTACGAAACAGCTTTGACAAAACTCTGGTGAGAAACGTTTTCCATTGACCTAACACTTTGTACCATTACCGTTTAAACCCTTTCTATTGACACAGTGCAACAAAGTCGGTTCTCTGAACCATCCATCACAAATTTAAACCTACTAACCTCACACAAATTAAAAATAATATAATAATAAAATAATAATAATAAAAATATGATAATAATTGATAAAAATAATAATAATAATAAAATAATAATAATAAATAATAATAATATTAATAATATAATGATAATTAATAATAATAATAAAAATATAAAATATAATATTAATAAAAAATAATATTAATATAATAATAATATAAACAATAATATAAAATAATAATATTAAAATAACAATAATAATTTAAAAAAAATAATAAAAAATAATAATAACAGTAATTATATAATAATAATAAAAATAATAATAATAATAATAAAAAAATAATAATAATTATAATAATAAATTTAAAAATAAAAATAATAATAATAATAATAATAATAATATAATTTAAAAATAATAATAATAATAATAATAACAAAAATAATAAAAAAAAAAATAATTCACAAATTAAAAAAAAATAATAAAAATAATAATAATAACATAAAAAAATAATAAATAATAATAATAATAAAAATAACATAAAAATAATAATAAAAATAATCTTTTAAATTTTACAAAATACCTGAAACAACTTTTTCGACCCAAACCCGACATCAATGGGCTACTACAAAAAAGAAAAACCCCCTTTTTTGCTGGGCATTACCCGCAAATTAAAGGGCAATTTGTCCCCCGGATCGGGCCCCCACCAGTCGATTCCCCCCATTATTACCCATCCCTTTAAAGGCCTAGGGAAGCAGAAAAAGGAAAAAAACCCTGAAATTTTCCAGAGGAATTAAAAAGGAGGTGGTTTTGTTGCTGGAACCAAAGGCTGTAAGTGGGCCCCAACTTGACCAAAACACGCCAACCCTTTCAAACAAAGACAGTCGGGAAAAAAAATTTTCAAAAAGCTGACTGAAAAATTCCCGGGGGGGTGAAAAAAAAATTGACCAATGCATGTCTTGTTGTTTTTGCCCGAGCGAACAAATTAAAAAAAAAGGGCTTGGCACCTGTGGAGACGACAATGCCTTTAAAAAGTATTAATGAACTTGAATTAAAAAAAAGAGCATCGCGAAGGTTGTTTGTAGAGGGGATTAAATGAATTTTTATCCAGAATAACAAATGGCAACACCCGTTTTTTCTCCCGGGAAAAATGAAAAATTAAAAATTTTTATTAAGGATCCAGGTGGAGAGATATATTTAAGGTGTCAGAAGAATTTAAAGCACACAGAAGTACTTACAATATGTTTAATAAGAGAGGAAGGTACATCACCTTCTATATTATTGGTAAGTTACGTGGAGGACACAGAGTAGGATTGTGCAAGAAGAAGGAGGGTTTAGGAAGACCAGGGGCTGTGTAGACCCAATGTTTATACTGAGGTGGATACTGGGGTTTAGGAAGACCAGGGGCTGTGTAGACCCAATGTTTATACTGAGGTGGATACTGGGGTTTAGGAAGACCAGGGGCTGTGTAGACCCAGTGTTTATACTGAGGTGGATACTGGGGTTTAGGAAGACCAGGGGCTGTGTAGACCCAGTGTTTATACTGAGGTGGATACTGGAGTTTAGGAAGACCAGGGGCTGTGTAGACCCAGTGTTTATACTGAGGTGGATACTGGAGTTTAGGAAGACCAGGGGCTGTGTAGACCCAATGTTTATACTGAGGTGGATACTGGGGTTTAGGAAGACTAGGGGCTGTGTAGACCAGTGTTTAATACTGAGGTGGATACTGGGGTTTAGGAAGACCAGGGGATGTGTAAAACCCCGTGTTTTACTGAGGTGGATACTGGGGTTTAGGTAGACCAGGGGCTGTGTAGACCCAGTGTTTATATTGAGGTGGATACTGGGGTTTAGGAAGACCAGGGGCTGTGTAGACCCAGTGTTTATACTGAGGTGGATACTGGGGTTTAGGTAGACCAGGGGCTGTGTAGACCCAGTGTTTATATTGAGGTGGATACTGGGGTTTAGGAAGACCAGGGGATGTGTAGACCCAGTGTTTATACTGACGTGGATTTACTGGGGTTTAGGAAGACCAGGGCTGTGTAGACCCAGGTTTATATTGAGGTGGATACTGGGGTTTAGGAAGACCAGGGGATGTGTAGACCCAGTGTTTATACTGACGTGGATACTGGGGTTTAGGAAGACCAGGGGATGTGTAGACCCAGTGTTTATATTGAGGTGGATACTGGGGTTTAGGAAGACCAGGGGCTGTGTAGACCCAGTGTTTATACTGAGGTGGATACTGGGGTTTAGGAAGACCAGGGGATGTGTAGACCCAGTGTTTACACTAAGTGGATTACTGGGGTTTAGGAAGACCAGGGCCGTGTAGACACCAGTGTTTACACTGAGGTGGATACTGGGGTTTAGGAAGACCAGGGGCTGTGTAGACCCAGTGTTTACACTGAGGTGGATACTGGGGTTTAGGAAGACCAGGGGCTGTGTAGACCCAGTGTTTACACTGAGGTAGACACTGGGGTTTAGGAAGACTAGGGGCTGTGTAGACCCAGTGTTTACACTGAGGTAGACACTGGGGTTTAGGAAGACTAGGGGCTGTGTAGACCCAGTGTTTACACTGAGGTAGACACTGGGGTTTTAGGAAGACTAGAGGCTGTGTAGACCCAGTGTTTACACTGAGGTAGACACTGGGGTTTAGGAGACTAGGAGCTGTGTAGACCCAGTGTTTATACTGAGGTGGATACTGGGGTTTAGGAAGACTAGGGGCTGTGTAGACCCAGTGTTTACACTGAGGTAGACACTGGGGTTTAGGAAGGGCTAGGGGCTGTGTAGACCCAGTGTTTACACTGAGGTATACACTGGGGTTTAGGAAGACTAGGGGCTGTGTAGACCCAGTGTTTACACTGAGGTAGACACTGGGGTTTAGGAAGACTAGGGGCTGTGTAGACCCAGTGTTTACACTGAGGTGGATACTGGGGTTTAGGAAGACTAGGGCTGTGTAGACCCAGTGTTTACACTGAGGTAGACACTGGGGTTTAGGAAGACTAGGAGCTGTGTAGACCCAGTGTTTACACTGAGGTAGGTACTGGGGTTTAGGAAGACCAGGGGCTGTGTAGACCCAGTGTTTACACTGAGGTAGACACTGGGGTTCAGGAAGACTAGGGGCTGTGTAGACCCAGTGTTTACACTGAGGTGGATACTGGGGTTTAGGAAGACTAGGGGCTGTGTAGACCCAGTGTTTACACTGAGGTAGACACTGGGGTTTAGGAAGACAAGGGGCTGTGTAGACCCAGTGTTTACACTGAGGTAGATACTGGGGTTTAGGAAGACTAGGGGCTGTGTAGACCCAGTGTTTACATTGAGGTGGATACTGGGGTTTAGGAAGACTAGGGGCTGTGTAGACCCATTGTTTACACTGAGGTAGACACTGGGGTTTAGGAAGACCAGGGGATGTGTAGACCCAGTGTTTACACTGAGGCAGGTACTGGGGTTTAGGTAGACCAGGGGATGTGTAGACCCAGTGTTTAAAATGAGGTAAGTACTGGGGTTTAGGAAGACCAGGGGCTGTGTAGACCCAGTGTTTACACTGAGGTGGATACTGGGGTTTAGGAAGACCAGGGGATGTGTAGACCCAGTGTTTATATTGAGGTGGATACTGGGGTTTAGGAAGACCAGGGGGTGTGTAGACCCAGTGTTTACACTGAGGCAGATGTTGCAGTGTACTGAAGGCAGATGTTGCAGTGTACTGAAGACAGATGTTGCAGTGTACTGAAGGCAGATGTTGCAGTGTACTGAAGGCAGATGTTGCAGTGTACTGAAGGCAGATGTTGTAGTGTACTGAAGGCAGATGTTGTAGTGTACTGAAGGCAGATGTTGCAGTGTACTGAAGGCAGATGTTGCAGTGTACTGAAGGCAGATGTTGCAGTGTACTGAAGGCAGATGTTGTAGTGTACTGAAGGAGATGTTGCAGTGTACTGAAGCAGATGTTGCAGTGTACTGAAGGCAGATGTTGTAGTGTACTGAAGGCAGATGTTGTAGTGTACTGAAGGCAGATGTTGCAGTGTACTGAAGGCAGATGTTGCAGTGTACTGAAGGCAGATGTTGTAGTGTACTGAAGGCAGATGTTGTAGTGTACTGAAGGGAGATGTTGCAGTGTACTGAAGGCAGATGTTGCAGTGTACTGAAGGCAGATGTTGCAGTGTACTGAAGGCAGATGTTGCAGTGTACTGAAGGCAGATGTTGTAGTGTACTGAGGCAGATGTTGTAGTGTACTGAAGGCAGATGTTGCAGTGTACTGAAGGCAGATGTTGCAGTGTACTGAAGGCAGATGTTGCAGTGTACTGAAGGCAGATGTTGCAGTGTACTGAAGGCAGATGTTGCAGTGTACTGAAGGGAGATGTTGCAGTGTACTGAAGGCAGATGTTGCAGTGTACTGAAGGCAGATGTTGCAGTGTACTGAAGGCAGATGTGTAGTGTACTGAAGGCAGATGTTGCAGTGTACTGAAGGCAGATGTTGCAGTGTACTGAAGGCAGATGTTGCAGTGTACTGAAGGCAGATGTTGTAGTGTACTGAAGGCAGATGTTGTAGTGTACTGAAGGCAGATGTTGTAGTGTACTGAAGGCAGATGTTGTAGTGTATGAAGGCAGATGTTTGTAGTGTACTGAAGGGGGATGTTGTAGTGTCTGAAGGCAGATGTTGTAGTGTACTGAAGGCAGATGTTTGCAGCGTACTAAAGGCAGATGTTGCAGTGTACTGAAGGCAGATGTTGTAGTGTACTGAAGGCAGATGTTGTAGTGTACTGAAGGCAGATGTTGTAGTGTACTGAAGGCAGATGTTGTAGTGTACTGAAGGCAGATGTTGCAGCGTACTAAAGGCAGATGTTGCAGTGTACTGAAGGCAGATGTTGTAGTGTACTGAAGGCAGATGTTGTAGTGTACTGAAGGCAGATGTTGCAGTGTACTGAAGGCAGATGTTGTAGTGTACTGAAGGCAGATGTTGCAGCGTACTGAAGGCAGATGTTGCAGTGTACTGAAGGCAGGTGTTGTAGTGTACTGAAGACAGATGTTGTAGTGTACTGAAGGCAGATGTTGCAGTGTACTGAAGGCAGATGTTGTAGTGTACTGAAGACAGATGTTGTAGTGTACTGAAGGCAGATGTTGCAGTGTAATAAATGCAGATGTTGTAGTGTACTGAAGGCAGATGTTGTAGTGTACTGAGGCAGATGTTGTAGTGTACTGAAGGCCAGATGTTGTAGTGTACTGAAGGCAGATGTTGTAGTGTAACTGAAGGCAGATGTTGTAGTGTACTTTAAGACAGATGTTGTAGTGTACTGAAGACAGATGTTGTAGTGTACTGAAGGCAGATGTTGTAGTGTACTGAAGACAGATGTTGTAGTGTACTGAAGGCAGATGTTGTAGTGTACTGAAGACAGATGTTGTAGTGTACTGAAGGCAGATGTTGTAGTGTACTGAAGGCAGATGTTGTAGTGTAATGAAGACAGATGTTGTAGTGTACTGAAGGCAGATGTTGTAGTGTACAAAAGGCAGATGTTGTAGTGTACTGAAGACAGATGTTGCAGTGTACTGAAGACAGATGTTGTAGTGTACTGAAGGCAGATGTTGTAGTGTACTGAAGGCAGATGTTGTAGTGTACTGAAGGCAGATGTTGTAGTGTACTGAAGGCAGATGTTGTAGTGTACTGAAGACAGATGTTGTAGTGTACTGAAGACAGATGTTGTAGTGTACTGAAGGCAGATGTTTTTAGTGTACTGAAGACAGATGTTGTAGTGTACTGAAGGCAGATGTTGTAGTGTACTGAAGACAGATGTTGTAGTGTACTGAAGGCAGATGTTGTAGTGTACTGAAGGCAGATGGGTTTTAGTGTAATGAAGACAGATGTTGTAGTGTACTGAAGGCAGATGTTGTTGTGTACAAAAGGCAGATGTTGTAGTGTACTGAAGACAGATGTTGCAGTGTACTGAAGACAGATGTTGTAGTGTACTGAAGGCAGATGTTGTAGAGTACTGAAGACAGATGTTGTAGTGTACTGAAGGCAGATGTTGTAGTGCACTGAAGGCTGATGTTGTAGTGTACTGAAGACAGATGTTGTAGTGTACTGAAGGCAGATGTTGTAGTGTACTGAAGGCAGATGTTGTAGTGTACTGAAGGCAGATGTTGTAGTGTAATAAATGCAGATGTTGTAGTGTACTGAAGGCAGATGTTGTAGTGCACTGAAGACAGATGTTGTAGTGTACTGAAGACAGATGTTGTAGTGTACTGAAGACAGATGTTGTAGTGTACTGAAGGCAGATGTTGCAGTGTACAGAAGGCAGATGTTGTAGTGTACTGAAGGCAGATGTTGTAGTGTACTGAAGGCAGATGTTGTAGTGTACTGAAGGCAGATGTTGTAGTGTACTGAAGGCAGATGTTGTAGAGCACTGAAGGCAGATGTTGCAGTGTACTGAAGACAGATGTTGTAGTGTACTGAAGACAGATGTTGTAGTGTACTGAAGGCCCGATGTTGCAGTGTACTGAAGGCAGATGTTGTAGTGTACTGAAGGCAGATGTTGTAGTGTACTGAAGGCAGATGTTGTAGTGTAATAAATGCAGATGTTGTAGTGTATTGAAGGCAGATGTTGTAGTGTACTGAAGGCAGATGTTGCAGTGTACTGAAGGCAGATGTTGTAGTGTACTGAAGGCAGATGTTGTAGTGTACTGAAGGCAGATGTTGTAGTGTACTGAAGGCAGGGTGTTGTAGTGTACTGAATGCAGACGTTGTAGTGTACTGAAGGCAGATGTTTGTAGTGTACTGAAGGCAGATGTTGTAGTGTAATAAATGCAGATGTTGTAGTTGTACTGAAGGCAGATGTTGTAGTGTACTGAAGGCAGATGTTTTTAGTGTACTGAAGGCAGATGTTGTAGTGTACTGAAGGCAGATGTTGTAGTGTACTGAAGACAGATGTTGTAGTGTACTGAAGGCAGATGTTGTAGTGCACTGAAGGCAAATGTTGTAGTGTACTGAAGGCAGATGTTGTAGTGTAATAAATGCAGATGTTGTAGTGTACTGAAGGCAGATGTTGTAGTGTACTGAAGGCAGATGTTGTAGTGTACTGAAGGCAGATGTTGTAGTGTACTGAAGGCAGATGTTGTAGTGTACTGAAGACAGATGTTGTAGTGTACTGAAGGCAGATGTTGTAGTGCACTGAAGGCAGATGTTGTAGTGCACTGAAGGCAGATGTTGTAGTGTACTGAAGACAGATGTTGTAGTGTACTGAAGGCAGATGTTGCAGTGTACTGAAGGCAGATGTTGTAGTGTACTGAAGGCAGATGTTGTAGTGTACTGAAGACAGATGTTGTAGTGTACTGAAGACAGATGTTGTAGTTTTACTGAAGGCAGATGTTGCAGTGTACTGAAGGCAGATGTTGTAGTGTACTGAAGGGAGATGTTGTAGTGTACTGAAGGCAGATGTTTGTAGTGTACTGAAGGCAGATGTTGTAGTGTACTGAAGGCAGATGTTGTAGTGTACTGAAGGCAGATGTTGTAGTGTACTGAAGGCAGATGTTGCAGCGTACTGAAGGCAGATTGTTGTAGTGTACTGAAGACAGATGTTGTAGTGTACTGAAGGAGATGTTGCAGTGTACTGAAGGCAGATGTTGTTTGTGTATGAAGACAGATGTTGTAGTGTACTGAAGGCAGATGTTGTAGTGTACTGAAGACAGATGTTGTAGTGTACTGAAGGCAGATGTTGTAGTGTACTGAAGGCAGATGTTGTAGTGTACTGAAGACAGATGTTGTAGTGTACTGAAGACAGATGTTGTAGTGTACTGAAGGCAGATGTTGTAGTGTACTGAAGGCAGATGTTGTAGTGTACTGAAGGCAGATTTGTAGTGTACTGAAGACAGATGTTGTAGTGTACTGAAGACAGATGTTGTAGTGTAATAAATGCAGATGTTGTAGTGTACTGAAGACAGATGTTGTAGTGTACTGAAGGCAGATGTTGTAGTGTACTGAAGGCAGATGTTGTAGTGTACTGAAGGCAGATGTTGTAGTGTACTGAAGGCAGATGTTGTAGTGCACTGATGGCAGATGTTGTAGTGTACTGAAGACAGATGTTGTAGTGTACTGAAGGCAGATGTTGTAGTGTACTGAAGGCAGATGTTGCAGTGTACTGAAGACAGATGTTGTAGTGTACTGAAGACAGATGTTGCAGTGTACTGAAGGCAGATGTTGTAGTGTACTGAAGGCAGATGTTGCAGTGTACTGAAGACAGATGTTGTAGTGTACTGAAGGCAGATGTTGTAGTGTACTGAAGGCAGATGTTGTAGTGTACTGAAGACAGATGTTGTAGTGTACTGAAGACAGATGTTGTAGTGTAATAAATGCAGATGTTGTAGTGTACTGAAGACAGATGTTGCAGTGTACTGAAGACAGATGTTGTAGTGTACTGAAGGCAGATGTTGTAGTGTACTGAAGACAGATGTTGTAGTGTAATAAATGCAGATGTTGTAGTGTACTGAAGACAGATGTTGTAGTGTACTGAAGACAGATGTTGTAGTGTACTGAAGACAGATGTTGTAGTGTACTGGAGACAGATGTTGTAGTGTACTGAAGACAGATGTTTTAGTGTAATAAATGCAGATGTTGTAGTGTACTGAAGACAGATGTTGTAGTGTACTGAAGGCAGATGTTGTAGTGTACTGAAGGCAGATGTTGTAGTGTACTGAAGACAGATGTTTTAGTGTAATAAATGCAGATGTTGTAGTGTACTGAAGACAGATGTTGCAGTGTAATAAATGCAGATGTTGTAGTGTACTGAAGACAGATGTTGCAGTGTACTGAAGGCAGATGTTGTAGTGTACTGAAGACAGATGTTGTAGTGTACTGAAGGCAGATGTTGTAGTGTACTGAAGACAGATGTTGCAGTGTACTGAAGACAGATGTTGCAGTGTACTGAAGGCAGATGTTGTAGTGTACTGAAGACAGATGTTGTAGTGTACTGAAGGCAGATGTTGTAGTGTACTGAAGACAGATGTTGTAGTGTACTGAAGACAGATGTTGTAGTGTACTGAAGGCAGATGTTGCAGTGTACTGAAGGCAGATGTTGTAGTGTACTGAAGACAGATGTTGTAGTGTACTGAAGGCAGATGTTGTAGTGTACTGAAGACAGATGTTGTAGTGTACTGAAGGCAGATGTTGTAGTGTACTGAGACAGATGTTGTAGTGTATGAAGACCCGATGTTGTAGTGTACTGAAGGCAGATGTTGCAGTGTACTGAAGACAGATGTTGTAGTGTACTGAAGGCAGATGTTGTAGTGTACTGAAGGCAGATGTTGTAGTGTACTGAAGGCAGATGTTGCAGCGTACTGAAGACAGATGTTGCAGTGTACTGAAGGCAGATGTTGTAGTGTACTGAAGGCAGATGTTGTAGTGTACTGAAGGCAGATGTTGTAGTGTACTGAAGGCAGATGTTGCAATGTACTGAAGGCAGATGTTGCAGTGTACTGAAGGCAGATGTTGTAGTGTACTGAAGGCAGATGTTGTAGTGTACTAAAGGCAGATGTTGTAGTGTACTGAAGGCAGATGTTGTAGTGTACTGAAGGCAGATGTTGTAGTGTACTGAAGGCAGATGTTGTAGTGTACTGAAGGCAGATGTTGTAGTGTACTGAAGACAGATGTTGTAGTGTACTGAAGGCAGATGTTGTAGTGTACTGAAGACAGATGTTGTAGTGTACTGAAGACAGATGTTGCAGTGTACTGAAGACAGATGTTGTAGTGTACTGAAGGCAGATGTTGCAGTGTACTGAAGGCAGATGTTTTAGTGTTCTGAAGGCAGATGTTGTAGTGTACTGAAGGCAGATGTTGTAGTGTAATAAATGCAGATGTTGTAATGTACTGAAGGCAGATGTTGTAGTGTAATAAATGCAGATGTTGTAATGTACTGAAGGCAGATGTTGTAGTGTACTGAAGACAAATGTTGTAGTGTACTGAAGGCAGATGTTGTAGTGTACTGAAGACAAATGTTGTAGTGTACTGAAGACAAATGTTGTAGTGTACTGAAGGCAGATGTTCTAGTGTACTGAAGGCAGATGTTGTAGTGTACTGAAGGCAGATGTTGTAGTGTAATAAATGCAGATGTTGCAGTGTACTGAAGGCAGATGTTGTAGTGTACTGAAGGCAGATGTTGTAGTGTACTGAAGGCAGATGTTGTAGTGTACTGAAGGCAGATGTTGTAGTGTACTGAAGACAAATGTTGTAGTGTACTGAAGACAAATGTTGTAGTGTACTGAAGGCAGATGTTGTAGTGTACTGAAGACAAATGTTGTAGTGTACTGAAGACAAATGTTGTAGTGTACTGAAGGCAGATGTTGTAGTGTACTGAAGACAAATGTTGTAGTGTACTGAAGGCAGATGTTGTAGTGTACTGAAGACAAATGTTGTAGTGTACTGAGACAAATGTTGTAGTGTACTGAAGGCAAAATGTTGTAGTGTACTGAAGGCAGATGTTGTAGTGTACTGAAGGCAGATGTTGCAGTGTACTGAAGGCAGATGATGTAGTGTACTGAAGACAGATGTTGTAGTGTACTGAAGGCAGATGTTGTAGTGTACTGAAGGCAGATGTTGTAGTGTACTGAAGACAGATGTTGTAGTGTACTGAAGGCAGATGTTGTAGTGTACTGAAGGCAGATGTTGTAGTGTACTGAAGACAGATGTTGTAGTGTACTGAAGGCAGATGTTGTAGTGTACTGAAGGCAGATGTTGCAGTGTACTGAAGGGAGATGTTGTAGTGTACTGAAGACAGATGTTATAGTGTATGAAGGCAGATGTTGTAGTGTACTGAAGGCAGAATTTGTAGTGTACTGAAGACAGATGTTGTAGTGTACTGAAGACAGATGTTGTAGTGTACTGAAGGCAGATGTTGTAGTGTACTGAAGGCAGATGTTGCAGTGTACTGAAGGCAGATGTTGCAGTGTACTGAAGGCAGATGTTGTAGTGTACTGAAGACAGATGTTGTAGTGTACTGAAGGCAGATGTTTGTAGTGTACTGAAGGCAGATGTTGCAGTGTACTGAAAGGGAGATGTTGCAGTGTACTGAAGGCAGATGTTGTAGTGTATGAAGGCAGATGTTGTAGTGTACTGAAGGCAGATGTTGTAGTGTACTGAAGGGAGATGTTGTAGTGTACTGAAGACAGATGTTGTAGTGTACTGAAGACAGATGTTGCAGTGTACTGAAGGCAGATGTTGTAATGTAATAAATGCAGATGTTGTAGTGTACTGAAGGCAGATGTTGTAGTGTACTGAAGGCAGATGTTGTAGTGTACTGAAGGCAGATGTTGTAGTGTACTGAAGACAGATGTTGTAGTGTACTGAAGACAGATGTTGCAGTGTAAATGATGGCAGATGTTGTAGTGTACTGAAGACAGATGTTTCGGTGTACTGAAGGCAGATGTTGTAGTGTACTGAAGGCAGATGTTGCAGTGTACTGAAGGCAGATGTTGTAGTGGTACTGAAGACAGATGTTGTAGTGTACTGAAGACAGATGTTGCAGTGTACTGAAGGCAGATGTTGTAGTGTACTGAAGGCAGATGTTGCAGTGTACTGAAGGCAGATGTTGTAGTGTACTGAAGGCAGATGTTGTAGTGTACTGAAGGCAGATGTTGTAGTGTACTGAAGGCAGATGTTGTAGTGTACTGAAGGCAGATGTTGTAGTGTACTGAAGGCAGATGTTGTAGTGTAATGAAGGCAGATGTTGTAGTGTACTGAAGGCAGATGTTGTAGTGTACTGAAGGCAGATGTTGTAGTGTACTGAAGGCAGATGTTGTAGTGTACTGAAGACAGGTGTTACAATGTACTGTGCACTGTTACAAGACGTACAAGCCTTCACAGAGTCAGGTCAGGTCAGGTCAGGTCAGGTCAGGTCAGGTCCTGCAGAAGTTACCCAGGGATGTGACGCCACTAAGACTCTTCAACATCATTATAACTCGAGCAACATTTGGCAAGCTTTACTGAGGAAACGTTTCGCCAACCACTGGCTTCTTCAGTCCTAGAACAGAGAATAACTGAGGAAGACGAGGAGGACAACATCACACGAGAGTTTTGGTGTTCAACGTGTTCCTGTTCAACGTGTTCCTGTTCAACGTGTTCCTGTTCAACGTGTTCCTGTTCAACGTGTTCCTGTTCAACGTGTTCCTGTTCAACGTGTTCCTGTTCAACGTGTTCCTGTTCAACGTGTTCCTGTTCAACGTGTTCCTGTTCAACGTGTTCCTTTTCAAGATTATTTGCATCACAGGACGTAAATGTGTTCAGACACTTGGGAGTGACCTTGTTTCTAGATGAGTGAATTATTGAACACAAGTAGATAAAAGGTAGATGGGATGCTGAGGCATCCGTGGAAAGAACAAAAATGTTGCACGGTGGCCCTTGGCCTGGTGGTAAGAGCTCTCGCTTCACACGCTGAATGTCCGGGTTCGATTCCCGGCAAAAGTGGAAACACTGGATGTGTTTCCTTACACCGGTTGTTCATGTTCACCCATCAGTAATAATGGGTACCTGGGTGTTAGTCTACTGGTGTGGGTCGCATCTTGGGACAAAATTGACCTAATTTGCCCGAAATGCTAGGGTATAACAAGCGGGCTTTCTATATGATATGTCATGATGTCAGTTTGGTGTAAACCTGTACATGTACTTGTAGAAATATATTATTATTATTATTTTTTTATTATATTATTATTATTATTTTTTTATTTTTTATTCAAAGGGGAATTAGGAGACTCCTCCTTCCAATATTTTGTCCTGGTTCTTCTATTACCTGGCACCCTGGTGGGAATACTGCATCTGTATCCCCTCCAACTAGTTTTGCCTTGTCATAACTTTGACGTCGTGATGCCTCCATACCTCTTCTTTGTAATCCATCTGCAGTTGTCTCATCTTCGTCTTATTTCTCGACTTTGCTCGGGTTTTGTGACCCGGGACTCTGGTTTGTGACCCCAGACTCTGGTTTGTGACCCCAGACTCTGGTTTGTGACCCCAGGCTCTGGTTTGTGACCCCAGACTCTGGTTTGTGACCCCAGGCTCTGGTTTGTGACCCCAGGCTCTGGTTTGTGACCCCAGACTCTGGTTTGTGACCCAGACCTGGTTTGTGACCCCAGACTCTGGTTTGTGACCCCAGGCTCTGGTTTGTGACCCCAAACTCTGGTTTGTGACCCCAGGCTCTGGTTTGTGACCCCAGACTCTGGTTTGTGACCCCAGACTCTGGTTTGTGACCCCAGGCTCTGGTTTGTGACCCCAGACCCCTGGTTTGTGACCCCAGCTCTGGTTTGTGACCCCAGGCTCTGGTTTGTGACCCCAGGCTCTGGTTTGTGACCCCAGACTCTGGTTTGTGACCCCAGGCTCTGGTTTGTGACCCCAGGCTCTGGTTTGTGACCCCAGGCTCTGGTTTGTGACCCCAGACTCTGGTTTGTGACCCCAGGCTCTGGTTTGTGACCCCAGGCTCTGGTTTGTGACCCCAGACTCTGGTTTGTGGACCCCAGGCTCTGGTTTGTGACCCCACCTGGTTTGGGGACCCAGACTCTGGTTTGTGACCCAGGCTCTGGTTTTGACCCCAGACTCTGGTTTTGTGACCCCAGGCTCGGGTTTGTGACCCCAGGCTCTGGTTTGTGACCCCAGGCTCTGGTTTGTGACCCCAGACTCTGGTTTGTGACCCCAGGCTCTGGTTTGTCACCCCAGGATCTATGTTTTTGGGTCAACTGTTAGTAGGGAGAAAGGAGTGAGGTTGGAGATGGTAGGAGCATCGTTACATGGGCTGTAGTTGTAGGCACAGTGGAAGGAGGGAAGGGGTTTACCTGGAGTTTACCTGGAGAGGGTTTTCAGGGGTCAACGCACTGCAGCAGACCTACTGGTCTATGCTAGGCAGGTTTTGAACTGTAGATGGTAATGGTGTGAATGATGATGATCAGTGATTCTTCTTTTTCGGGTCACCCTGCCTCTGTGGGAAACAGCCAATGTGTTAAAACACAAACATAAAACAAGGGAGTTTGTTCCACTCATCCACAACTCTATTACCAAACCACTTCTTCCTATATCTTTTCTAAATCTAATTTTTTCCAAATTGAACCCAATAATAGAAGTTCCGTCTTGGTTAGATTTTTAGCACGTTATTCATATCCCCTTTATTTATTCCTATTTTCCAATTATACACCTCCATTTATATCCCCCCTAATTCTACGCCTTTCTAGAGAGTGCAGATTCAGGGCCTCAGTCTATCCTCATAAGGAAGGTTTCTGATACATGGGATCAACTTTGGCATCCTCCTCTGTACGTTTTCCAGAGCATTTATATCCATTCTGTAATACGGTGACCAGAACTGAGCAGCATAGTCTAAATGAGGCCTAAACAAGGATATATAGAGTTGAAGAACAACCTGAGGACTTCTGTTAAGAACTCTGTTCTTTACAAACATTACGCACTGTTGTCCTGGTTATAGATTACTGCTAACCAGAACTAAATCTTTCTTCGCATTCAGAGTAAGAACTACATTACTTGGTTTATTTACGTCATGGTTATTTTCTTTTCCAGCACTTAAAATTTTGCATTTTTCTATATTAAACTGCGTGTGTCACTTCGCCGACCACTGCAACAGTCTATTTAGATCTTCCTGCAGCGCTCTAGTGTTCTCCTCAGAGCTTTCTTGAGGTCGGTGTTCCCTCCTCCGGTCCACTCTGCTTTTCTCTCCTATATCTAACGACTTTTTTTACGCGCGCATGAGAGACAGAGAGAGAGATAGAGAGAGAGAGAGAGAGAGAGAGAGAGAGAGAGAGAGAGAGAGAGAGAGAGAGAGAGAGAGAGAGAGAGAGAGAGAGAGAGAGAGAGAGGAGAGACGGGAGACGAGGAAGAGTTAAGAGGGAACTCCGAGAAGGGAAAAGTTGGAGCTAGTTTATCTTGTGTAAAGCAAGGTGTTTACCTCAGTGTTGCCACACCTCCCGCCTCCCAACCCTTCAAAATACCGACTACCAGCCCACCTTCACTGTCCAGGTTCACACATCCCATCAGAATAACAAAACCCTCGCATGTAAATCCTATATCAATCACAGCATATGGGTCAATATTAGTATAAATAACGAGGAGCGTAACACTACTTGGCACCTGAGCCAGTGGGGTCCGTCTTCTCCAAGGGATAACATTTCCAGAGCCAACTATCTAAACAAAATAGGATACCCCAAGTGGAATCCAATGCGTCCCCCAGGTTGATACAGAATATTTGTGTATATACATACATATATATAGTGGCCTCCTCCCCGGTGGTGAGGTCTGGGGGGGGGATTGAGGTAGGGAGTGTGAGGGGGGGGGTTGATGGAGGGAGAGAAGGGAGGGTATAAGTACAGGGAGCCGTGTTTGCCCTGCTAGCCCCGCCACGTCCTATCACCTTCATTGACAAACATGTCGGGTGTTTGTCTTCATGCCCGGCCCCCGTCTGCTCACACCACCGATACTTGACCGTCACCGAGGATCGCCACCGCAAATATTGTAATTAAATCGTTCCCCCGGATGATTAAAGCGTCCAGGTTGCAGCCGGGATCACGGATGGAAGTGGATATCAACACGGCGTCCATCAGCGGAGTTTTCGGCGCGAAAAAGACTCGCGGCCATGTTTACCTACCGCGAACATTCCAGGTTTCGCATCTTTCGTTGTCGGCCATTACCTGCCTGGCTTTGGGGAGGGAGGAGACGAGTGTATGTCCCTGGGGAAGGGGCAAATTTCTTCCTGTTTGCCTCCACAATGGACATTTGTACAGAAGGATGGCAAGTGACACTGATGTTTGAGAAGCAACGAGAGAGAGAGGTGGCTCGGCGGCCATGTTTGTTTACAAGATGACCTGTGACTGACCACCGCCTCCTCCTCCTCCTGGTCCTCCTGGTCCTAGCCACTATGTGTTGACCTGCGCTGCTGCTGCTACACTTGGTCCACAAGCTACACCTGGTCCACAAGCTACACCTGGTTCAGAGGCTTCACCTGGTCCACAAGGTTCACCTGGTCCAGAGGCTTCATCTGGTCCAGAGACTTCACCTGGTCCAGAGACTTCACCTGGTCCACAAGCTTCACCTGGTCCAGAGGCTTCAACTGGCCCACAAGCTTCACCTGGTCCAAAGGCTTCACCTGGCCCACAAGCTTCACCTGGTCAAGAGGCTTCACCTGGCCCACAAGCTTCACCTGGTCCAGAGGCTTCACCTGGCACACAAGCTTCACCTGGTCTAGAGGCTTCACCTGGCCCACAAGCTTCACCTGGTCCAGAGGCTTCACCTGGCCCACAAGCTTCACCTGGTCCAAAGGCTTCACCTGACCCACAAGCTTCACCTGGTCCAAAGGTTTCACCTGGCCCACAAGCTTCACTTGGTCTAGAGGCTTCACCTGGCCCACAAGCTTCACCTGGTCCAAAGGCTTCACCTGGCCCACAAGCTTCACCTGGTCTAGAGACTTCACCTGGCCCACAAGCTTCACCTGGTCCAGAGGCTTCACCTGGCCCACAAGCTTCACCTGGTCCAAAGGCTTCACCTGGCCCACAAGCTTCACCTGGTCCAAAGGCTTCACCTGGCCCACAAGCTGCACCTGGTCCAAAGGCTTCACCTGGCCCACAAGCTTCACCTGGTCTAGAGGCTTCACCTGGCCCACAAGCTTCACCTGGTCCAAAGGCTTCACCTGGCCCACAAGCTTCACCTGGTCTAGAGACTTCACCTGGACCACAAGCTTCACCTGGTCTAGAGGCTTCACCTGGCCCACAAGCTTCACCTGGTCTAGAGGCTTCACCTGGCCCACAAGCTTCACCTGGTCTAAAGGCTTCACCTGGCCCACAAGCTTCACCTTGTCTAGAGGCTTCACCTGGCCCACAAGCTTCACCTGGTCTAGAGACTTCACCTGGCCCACAAGCTTCACCTGGTCTAGAGGCTTCACCTGACCCACAAGCTTCACCTGGTCTAGAGGCTTCACCTGGCCCACAAGCTTCACCTGGTCTAGAGGCTTCACCTGGCTCACAAGCTTCACCTGGTCTAGAGGCTTCACCTGCCCACAAGCTTCACCTGGTCTAGAGACTTCACCTGGCCCACAAGCTTCACCTGGTCTAGAGGCTTCACCTGGCCCACAAGCTTCACCTGGTCTAGAGGCTTCACCTGGCCCACAAGCTTCACCTGGACTAGAGGCTTCACCTGGCCCACAAGCTTCACCTGGTCTAGAGGCTTCACCTGGCCCACAAGCTTCACCTGGTCTAGGGGCTTCACCTGGCCCACAAGCTTCACCTGGTCCAAAGGCTTCACCTGGCCCACAAGCTTCACCTGGTCTAGAGGCTTCACCTGGCCCACAAGCTTCACCTGGTCTAGAGGCTTCACCTGGCCCACAAGCTTCACCTGGTCTAGAGGCTTCACCTGGCCCACAAGCTTGACCTGGTCTAGAGGCTTCACCTGGCCCACAAGCTTTACCTGGTCTAGAGACTTCACCTGGCACAAGCTTCACCTGGTCTAGAGACTTCAACCTGGCCCACAAGCTTCACCTGGTCCAGAGGCTTCACCTGACCCACAAGCTTCACCTGGTCTAGAGGCTTCACCTGGCCCACAAGCTTCACCTGGTCTAGAGACTTCACCTGGCCCACAAGCTTCACCTGGTCCAGAGGCTTCACCTGACCCACAAGCTTCACCTGGTCTAGAGGCTTCACCTGGCCCACAAGCTTCACCTGGTCCAGAGGCTTCACCTGACCCACAAGCTTCACCTGGTCTAGAGGCTTCACCTGGCCCACAAGCTTCACCTGGTCAAGAGGCTTCACCTGGTCCAGAGGCTTCACCTGGCCCACAAGCTTCACCTGGTCTAGAGGCTTCACCTGGCCCACAAGCTTCACCTGGTCTAGAGGCTTCACCTGGCCCACAAGCTTCACCTGACCCACAAGCTTCACCTGGTCTAGAGGCTTCACCTGGCCCACAAGCTTCACCTGGTCTAGAGGCTTCACCTGACCCACAAGCTTCACCTGGTCTAGAGGCTTCACCTGACCCACAAGCTTCACCTGGTCTAGAGGCTTCACCCGGCCCACAAGCTTCACCTGGTCTAGAGGCTTCACCTGACCACAAGCTTCACCTGGTCTAGAGGCTTCACCTGACCACAAGCTTCACCTGGTCTAGGGCTTCACCTGGCCCACAAGCTTCACCTGGTCTAGAGGCTTCACCTGGCCCACAAGCTTCACCTGGTCTAGAGGCTTCACCTGGCCCACAAGCTTCACCTGGTCTAGAGGCTTCACCTGGCCCACAAGCTTCACCTGGTTAGAGGCTTCACCTGACCCACAAGCTTCACCTGGTCTAGAGGCTTCACCTGGTCTAGAGGCTTCACCTGGTCTAGAGGCTTCACCTGGCCCACAAGCTTCACCTGGTCTAGGGGCTTCACCTGGCCCACAAGCTTCACCTGGTCTAGAGGCTTCACCTGGCCCACAAGCTTCACCCGGTCTAGAGGCTTCACCTGCCCACAAGCTTCACCTGGTCTAGAGGCTTCACCTGGCCCACAAGCTTCACCTGGTCTAGAGGCTTCACCTGACCCACAAGCTTCACCTGGTCTAGAGGCTTCACCTGGTCTAGAGGCTTCACCTGGTCTAGAGGCTTCACCTGGCCCACAAGCTTCACCTGGTCTAGAGGCTTCACCTGGCCCACAAGCTTCACCTGGTCTAAGGCTTCACCTGGCCCACAAGCTTCACCTGGTCTAGAGGCTTCACCTGGCCCACAAGCTTCACCTGGTCTAGAGGCTTCACCTGGCCCACAAGCTTCACCTGGTCTAG
>NC_069462.1:31156805-31217646 GCF_026875155.1 Cherax quadricarinatus
GCACAAACTAGCCACTACCATCCACAGGATGGTTATGAGGTGCACAACTAGCCACTACCATCCACAGGATGGTTATGAGGTGCACAACTAGCCACTACCATCCACAGGATGGTTATGAGATGCACAACTAGCCACTACCATCCACAGGATGGTTACGAGGTGCACAACTAGCCACTACCATCCACAGGATGGTTATGATGTGCACAACTAGCCACTACCATCCACAGGATGGTTATGAGGTGCACAACTAGCCACTACCATCCACAGGATGGTTACGAGGTGCACAACTACCCCACTACCATCCACAGGATGGTTACGAGGTGCACAACTAGCCACTACCAAATCCACAGGATGGTTACGAGGTGCACAACTACCACTACCATCCACAGGATGGTTACGAGGTGCACAACTAGCCACTACCATCCACAGGATGGTTATGAGGTGCACCACTAGCCACTACCATCCACAGGATGGTTACGAGGTGCACAACTAGCCACTACCATCCACAGGATGGTTACGAGGTGCACAACTAGCCACTACCATCCACAGGATGGTTACGAGGTGCACAACTAGCCACTACCATCCACAGGATGGTTATGAGGTGCACAACTAGCCTACCATCCACAGGATGGTTATGAGGTGCACAACTAGCCACTACCATCCACAGGATGGTTATGAGGTGCACAACTAGCCACTACCATCCACAGGATGGTTATGATGTGCACAACTAGCCACTACCATCCACAGGATGGTTATGAGGTGCACAACTAGCCACTACCATCCACAGGATGGTTATGAGGTGCACAAACTAGCCACTACCATCCACAGGATGGTTATGATGTGCACAACTAGCCACTACCATCCACAGGTGGTTATGAGGTGCACAACTAGCCACTACCATCCACAGGATGGTTATGAGGTGCACAACTAGCCACTACCATCCACAGGATGGTTATGATGTGCACAACTAGCCACTACCATCCACGGGATGGTTACGAGGTGCACAACTAGCCACTACCATCCACAGGATGTATGCTGTCTAACTTACCACAGCGCTCTCAGGTGAACAGACATACAGATGTACACACACATACAGACGTACATACAAACAGACGTACACACACATACAGACGTACATACATACAGATGTATACACACATACAGACGTACATACAAACAGACGTACACACACATACAGACGTACATACATACAGATGTATACACACATACAGACGTACATACAAACAGACGTACACACACATACAGACGTACATACAAACAGACGTACACACACATACAGACGTACATACATACAGATGTATACACACATACAGACGTACATACATACAGACGTACACACACATACAGACGTACATACATACAGATGTATACACACATACAGACGTACATACAAACAGACGTACACACAAAATACAGACGTACATACATACAGATGTATACACACATACAGACGTACATACAAACAGACGTACACACACATACAGACGTACATACAAACAGACGTACACACAATACAGACGTACATACATACAGATGTATACACACATACAGACGTACATACATACAGACGTACACACACATACAGACGTACATACATACAGACGTACACACACATACAGACGTACAGACATACAGACGTACACACACATACAGACGTACAAACGTACACACACAACAAACAATTACAAAGGTTAACAAACACGAAACAAAACATAAACACTCCCACGATGTTTACCCTTCCATTCCCCCCCCCTCCCCTCCCCTCCCCCCTCCCCTCCCCTCCCCTCCCCTCCCCCTCCCCTCCCCTCCCCCCTCACATAGAGGACGATCAATCAGCTGACTAAGAGGTTGTAACGAGCGTGGCAACGAGGGAATCACCTGGACGCTAACGAGGCCACGCCTCGACCCCCCCTTGTTAAATAATAGTCCAGACGCTGGCCTACAAAGAGGGGAGCAGAGTCACTTATGGTGAGGGGAGAGGGGGGTGGGTGAGGGGAGACGGGGGTGAGGAGGGAGAGAGAAGAGGGAGGGGAGAGTGGGAGATGAGATGGGTGAAGGGAGTGAAGGAAAGTAGAGAGGGAAGAGAGGGAGGGGGAGAGGGGGAGAGAGGGAGGGGACAGGGGGGAGGGGGAACTTCGATTTTACCATTAATGAAAACTTACTTGTGATCAGTGATGTTAAATTATATAGTGTGTCCCCTCCCACTCCCCCTCCCCCCTCCCCCTCCCCTCCTCCTCTCTCTCTCTCTCTCTCTCTCTCTTCTCTCTCTTCTCTCTCTTTTCTCTCTCTCTCCCTCTCTCCCTCCCTCTCTCTCTCTCCCTCTCTCCCTCCCTCTCTCTCTCTCTCTCCCTCTCTCTCTCTCTCTCTTCCCCTCTCCCCTCTCTCTTCTCTTCTCTCTCTCTCTCTTTTACACATGGTTTCACAAAGTTAGGTTAAGATTCCTTACTTTTTTTAGAAGCTAAGAATTACTTACACCACATAATTCAAAACCTTTTTATTGTTACGAGACATACAAATATGGAACAGGATAAAGTTGGAGCCATCTGTGCGCATCTGTAGGCCAGCGGCTTCATTTGGTTACCTGACTTTATTTCGTTGACATCATTATCCTGTACGAACATGTTCCAGATCATCCTGGGAATAAATGATCTCAGATGAAATGATGTCCTGGAGAAGGTTACAGTCAAAATGAAGTTGCTGCTGGCTGCCCGTCTTGTGGTTAGATGCTCACTTCTCGCTGCCCTCGGAAGTGGAGCCAAATGTGGTACTACTTTCACAATATTGGTCTTGTACATAACATAAGGCCACCACACCTCTCCTGTCTTGAAGGCTCTGCTGAATTGATAGATCTATCCAGGATGAGTCCAGGCGAAAAGATGAGTCGTCTTGCTCTGTTCTCTACTCTGTCAAGAAGTCGCAGATGAGATGGAGGGCAAGCAGTCAAGAAAGTGGAGCATACTCAAGGTTTGAGCGTACTTGTGCCTCGTAACAGAATCTTTTCAACTTCTACTGTCAAGCAAATGTGACATACGTTGAAGTGCTGTAAGCTTCCTGGCTCCTTGTTTGCAGATTTACAACGTAGTTTTTCATGGGCAGTTTAGAGTCAAATTTCACCCCAAGGATATTAACTTCGTTCCCCGGATACCAACACTCTCCCCTTCATTCTTACCACTGCTCCATCATTACCATCATGGGGCTTAGAGACTATCATCATTCATATTTTCTCAGGAGCAAATGTGACCTGCCATCGTTTACCCCAGGCTGATATAGCTCTTAGCTGGTGACTGATGTAGCTTAGAGCACCTGGAATTTCCTCTCTTGGATAAGTAAATGTCAGAGTACACAGTCGTCTGCATATGCATGGGATTCTGGGATGAGATGAAGGAGGTCACTGAAGTAGACATTCCATAACAATGGCCCAAACACACTTCCCTGTGGAACACTTGCTCCAATAGGATGTCTTGCTGACTCTGTCCCTTTGAGAACTACACAAGAAGATCTAAGGAGACATAGTGTAGAGCCTGCAGGTACCAGTGCTTGCAGTTTTGTCAAGAATCCCTAGTGCTATACTCTGTCGAATGCACCAGCAATGGCCAGTGCTACTACACAGCTGACTTTGGATTCATATCTCTTTCTCTCTTACTCTCACTGTGTCTCTCTCACTATCTCTCTCTTACTGTATCTTTCTACAGAGCACCACAATGATGAGAGGACACTGCATCTCCCAGCAGTGCACCACAATGATGACACTGTATCTCCCAGCAGTGCAACACAATGATGACACTGTATCTCCCAGCAGAGCAACACAGTGATGACACTGTATCTCCCAGCAGTGCACCACAGTGATAACACTATCTCCCAGCAGTGCAACACAATGATGACACTGTATCTCCCAGCAGTGCAACACAGTGATGACACTGTATCTCCCAGCAGTGCACCACAGTGATGACACTGTATCTTCCAGCAGTGCACCACAGTGATGACACAGTATCTCCCAGCAGTGCACCACAGTGATGACACTATCTCCCAGCAGTGCAACACAGTGATGACACTGTATCTCCCAGCAGTGCACCACAGTGATGACACTGTATCTCCCAGCAGAGCAACACAGTGATGACACTGTATCTCCCAGCAGTGCAACACAATGATGACACTGTATCTCCCAGCAGTGCACCACATTGATAACACTATCTCCCAGCAGTGCACCAGTGATGACACTGTATCTCCCAGCAGTGCACCACAGTGATGACACAGTATCTTCCAGCAGTGCACCACAGTGATGACACAGTATCTTCCAGCAGTGCACCACAGTGATGACACAGTATCTTCCAGCAGTGCACCACAGTGATGACACTGTATCTCCCAAGCAGTGCAACACAATGATGACACTGTATCTCCCAGCAGTGCAACACAATGATGACACAGTATCTTCCAGCAGTGCACCACAGTGATGACACTGTATCTCCCAGCAGTGCAACACAATGATGACACTGTATCTCCCAGCAGTGCAACACAATGATGACACAGTATCTCCCAGCAGTGCACCACAGTGATGACAGTATCTTCCAGCAGTGCACCACAGTGATGACACAGTATCTCCCAGCAGTGCACCACAGTGATGACACAGTATCTTCCAGCAGTGCAAACCCCAGTGATGACACAGTATCTTCCAGCAGTGCAAACCCCAGTGATGACACAGTATCTTCCAGCAGTGCACCACAGTGATGACACAGTATCTTCCAGCAGTGCACCACAGTGATGACACAGTATCTTCCAGCAGTGCACCACAGTGATGACACAGTATCTTCCAGCAGTGCACCACAGTGATGACACAGTATCTTCCAGCAGTGCACCACAGTGATGACACAGCATCTTCCAGCAGTGCACCACAGTGATGACACAGTATCTTCCAGCAGTGCACCACAGTGATGACACAGTATCTTCCAGCAGTGCACCACAGTGATGACACAGTATCTTCCAGCAGTGCACCACAGTGATGACACTGTATCTCCCAGCAGAGCAACACAGTGATGACACAGTATCTTCCAGCAGTGCACCACAGTGATGACACAGTATCTTCCAGCAGTGCACCACAGTGATGACACTGTATCTCCCAGCAGAGCAACACAGTGATGACACACTATCTCCCAGCAGTGCACGACAGTGATGACACAGTATCTCCCAGCAGTGCACCACAGTGATGACACAGTATCTTCCAGCAGTGCACCACAGTGATGACACAGTATCTTCCAGCAGTGCACCACAGTGATGACACAGTATCTTCCAGCAGTGCACCACAGTGATGACACAGCATCTTCCAGCAGTGCACCACAGTGATGACACAGCATCTTCCAGCAGTGCACCACAGTGATGACACAGTATCTTCCAGCAGTGCCCACAGTGATGACACAGTATCTTCCAGCAGTGCACCACAGTGATGACACAGTATCTTCCAGCAGTGCACCACAGTGATGACACAGTATCTCCCAGCAGAGCAACACAGTGATGACACTGTATCTCCCAGCAGTGCACCACAGTGATAACACTATCTCCCAGCAGTGCAACACAATGATGACACTGTATCTCCCAGCAGTGCACCACATTGATAACACTATCTCCCAGCAGTGCACCAGTGATGACACTGTATCTCCCAGCAGTGCACCACAGTGATGACACAGTATCTTCCAGCAGTGCACCACAGTGATGACACAGTATCTCCAAGCAGTGCACCACAGTGATGACACAGTATCTTCCAGCAGTGCACCACAGTGATGACACTATCTCCCAGCAGTGCACCACAGTGATGACGCAGTATCTTCCAGCAGTGCACCACAGTGATGACACAGTATCTTCCAGCAGTGCACCACAGTGATGACACTATCTCCCAGCAGTGCACCACAGTGATGACACTATCTCCCAGCAGTGCACCACAGTGATGACACAGTATCTAACAGCAGTGCACCACAGTGATGACACAGTATCTTCCAGCAGTGCACCACAGTGATGACACAGTATCTTCCAGCAGTGCACCACAGTGATGACACAGTATCTTCCAGCAGTGCACCACAGTGATGACACAGTATCTCCCAGCATGCACCAACAGTGATTGACACAGTATTTTCCAGCAGTGCACCACAGTGATGACACAGTATCTTCCAGCAGTGCACCACAGTGATGACACAGTATCTTCCAGCAGTGCACCACAGTGATGACACAGTATCTTCCAGCAGTGCACCACAGTGATGACACAGTATCTTCCAGCGGTGCACCACAGTGATGACACAGTATCTCCCAGCAGTGCACCACAGTGATGACACAATCTCCCAGCAGTGCACCACAGTGATGACACAGTATCTTCCAGCAGTGCACCACAGTGATGACACTATCTCCCAGCAGTGCACCACAGTGATGACACAGTATCTTCCAGCAGTGCACCACAGTGATGACACTATCTCCCAGCAGTGCACCACAGTGATGACACAGTATCTTCCAGCAGTGCACCACAGTGATGACACTATCTCCCAGCAGTGCACCAGTGATGACACAGTATTTTCCAGCAGTGCACCACAGTGATGACACTATCTTCCAGCAGTGCACCACAGTGATGACACAGTATCTTCCAGCAGTGCACCACAGTGATGACACAGTATTTTCCAGCAGTGCACCACAGTGATGACACAGTATTCTTCCACAGTGCACCACAGTGATGACACAGTATCTCCCAGCAGTGCTCCACAGTGATGACACAGTATCTTCCAGCAGTGCACCACAGTGATGACACAGTATCTTCCAGCAGTGCACCACAGTGATGACACAGTATCTTCCAGCAGTGCACCACAGTGATGACACAGTATCTTCCAGCAGTGCACCACAGTGATGACACAGTATCTCCCAGCAGTGCACAACAGTGATGACACTGTCTTTCAGCAGTGCACCACAGTGATGACACAGTATCTTCCAGCAGTGCACCACAGTGATGACACTATCTTCCAGCAGTGCACCACAGTGATGACAGTATCTTCCAGCAGTGCACCACAGTGATGACACAGTATTTTTCCAGCAGTGCACACAGTGATGACACAGTATCTTCCAGCAGTGCACCACAGTGATGACACAGTATCTTCCAGCAGTGCACCACAGTGATGACACAGTATCTCCCAGCAGTGCACCACAGTGATGACACAGTATCTTCCAGCAGTGCACCACAGTGATGACACAGTATTTTCCAGCAGTGCACCACAGTGATGACACAGTATCTTCCAGCAGTGCACCACAGTGATGACACAGTATCTCCCAGCAGTGCACCACAGTGATGACACAGTATCTTCCAGCAGTGCACCACAGTGATGACACAGTATCTCCCAGCAGTGCACCACAGTGATGACACAGTATCTTCCAGCAATGCACCACAGTGATGACACAGTATCTTCCAGCAGTGCACCACAGTGATGACACAGTATCTTCCAGCAGGCACCACAGTGATGACACAGTATCTTCCAGCAGTGCACCACAGTGATGACACAGTATCTTCCAGCATGCACCACAGTGATGACACAGTATCTTCCAGCAGAGCACCACAGTGATGACACAGTAATCTTCCAGCAGTGCACCACAGTGATGACACAGTATCTTCCAGCAGTGCACCACAGTGATGACACAGTATCTTCCAGCAGTGCACCACAGTGATGACACAGTATCTTCCAGCAGTGCACCACAGTGATGACACAGTATCTTCCAGCAGTGCACCACAGTGATGACACAGTATCTTCCAGCAGTGTCACCACAGTGATGACAAAGTATCTCCCAGCAGTGCACCACAGTGATGACACAGTATCTTCCAGCAGTGCACCACAGTGATGACACTATCTCCCAGCAGTGCACCACAGTGATGACACAGTATCTTCCAGCAGTGCACCACAGTGATGACACAGTATCTCCCAGCAGTGCACCACAGTGATGACACAGTATCTTCCAGCAGTGCACCACAGTCATGACACAGTATCTTCCAGCAGTGCACCACAGTGATGACACAGTATCTTCCAGCAGTGCACCACAGTGATGACACAGTATCTTCCAGCAGTGCACCACAGTGATGACACAGTATCTTCCAGCAGTGCACCACAATGATGACACAGTATCTTCCAGCAGAGCACCACAGTGATGACACAGTATCTTCCAGCAGTGCACCACAGTGATGACACAGTATCTTCCAGCAGTGCACCACAGTGATGACACAGTATCTTCCAGCAGTGCACCACAGTGATGACACAGTATCTTCCAGCAGTGCACCACAGTGATGACACTATATTCCAGCAGTGCACCACAGTGATGACACAGTATCTTCCAGCAGTGTCACCACAGTGATGACAAAGTATCTCCCAGCAGTGCACCACAGTGATGACACAGTATCTTCCAGCAGTGCACCACAGTGATGACACTATCTCCCAGCAGTGCACCACAGTGATGACACAGTATCTTCCAGCAGTGCACCACAGTGATGACACTATCTCCCAGCAGTGCACCACAGTGATGACACAGTATCTCCCAGCAGTGCACCACAGTGATGACACAGTATCTCCCAGCAGTGCACCACAGTGATGACACAGTATCTTCCAGCAGTGCAACACAATGATGACACAGTATCTCCCAGCAGTGCACCACAGTGATGACACAGTATCTCCCAGCAGTGCACCACAGTGATGACACAGTATCTCCCAGCAGTGCACCACAGTGATGACACAGTATCTCCCAGCAGTGCACCACAGTGATGACACTGTCTCCCAGCAGTGCATCACAGTGATGACACTATCTCCCAGCAGTGCACCACAGTGATGACACAGTATCTTCCTGCAGTGCACCACAGTGATGACACTATCTCCCAGCAGTGCACCACAGTGATACACAGTATCTTCCAGCAGTGCACCACAGTGATGACACCATCTCCCAGCAGTGCACCACAGTGATGACACAGTATTTTCCAGCAGTGCACCACAGTGATGACACCATCTCCCAGCAGTGCACCACAGTGATGACACAGTATTTTCCAGCAGTGCACCACAGTGATGACACTATCTCCCAGCAGTGCACCACAGTGATGACACAGTATCTCCAAGCAGTGCACCACAGTGATGACACAGTATCTTCCAGCAGTGCACCACAGTGATGACACAGTATCTTCCAGCAGTGCAACACAGTGATGACACAGTATCTTCCAGCAGTGCACCACAGTGATGACACAGTATCTCCCAGCAGTGCACCACAGTGCTGACACAGTATCTCCCAGCAGTGCACCACAGTGATGACACAGTATCTCCCAGCAGTGCACCACAGTGCTGACACAGTATCTCCCAGCAGTGCACCACAGTGCTGACACAGTATCTCCCAGCAGTGCACCACAGTGATGACACAGTATCTCCCAGCAGTGCACCACAGTGATGACACAGTATCTCCAAGCAGTGCACCACAGTGATGACACAGTATCTTCCAGCAGTGCACCACAGTGATGACACAGTATCTTCCAGCAGTGCACCACAGTGATGACACAGTATCTTCCAGCAGTGCACCACAGTGATGACACAGTATCTTCCAGCAGTGCACGACAGTGATGACACAGTATCTCCAAGCAGTGCACCACAGTGATGACACAGTATCTTCCAGCAGTGCACCACAGTGATGACACAGTATCTTCCAGCAGTGCAACACAGTGATGACACAGTATCTCCAAGCAGTGCACCACAGTGATGACACAGTATCTCTCAGCAGTGCACCACAGTGATGACACAGTATCTTCCAGCAGTGCACCACAGTGATGACACAGTATCTTCCAGCAGTGCACCACAGTGATGAAAACAGTATCTTCCAGCAGTGCACCACAGTGATGACACAGTATCTCCCAGCAGTGCACGACAGTGATGACACAGTATCTTCCAGCAGTGCAACACAGTGATGACACAGTATCTTCCAGCAGTGCACCACAGTGATGACACAGTATCTCCCAGCAGTGCACCACAGTGATGACACAGTATCTTCCAGCAGTGCACCACAGTGATGAACAGTATCTCCCAGCAGTGCACGACAGTGATGACACAGTATCTTCCAGCAGTGCACCACAGTGATGACACAGTATCTTCCAGCAGTGCACCACAAGTGATGACACAGTATCTCCCAGCAGTGCACGACAGTGATGACACAGTATCTTCCAGCAGTGCACCACAGTGATGACACAGTATCTCCCAGCAGTGCACGACAGTGATGACACAGTATCTTCCAGCAGTGCACCACAGTGATGACACAGTATCTTCCAGCAGTGCACCACAGTGATGACACAGTATCTCCCAGCAGTGCACCACAGTGATGACACAGTATCTTCCAGCAGTGCACCACAGTGATGACACAGTATCTCCCAGCAGTGCACCACAGTGATGACACAGTATCTTCCAGCAGTGCACCACAGTGATGACACAGTATCTTCCAGCAGTGCACCACAGTGATGACACAGTATCTTCCAGCAGTGCACCACAGTGATGACACAGTATCTCCCAGCAGTGCACCACAGTGATGACACAGTATCTCCCAGCAGTGCACCACAGTGATGACACTGTCTCCCAGCAGTGCATCACAGTGATGACACTATCTCCCAGCAGTGCACCACAGTGATGACACAGTATCTTCCAGCAGTGCACCACAGTGATGACACTATCTCCCAGCAGTGCACCACAGTGATGACACAGTATCTTCCAGCAGTGCACCACAGTGATGACACCATCTCCCAGCAGTGCACCACAGTGATGACACAGTATTTTCCAGCAGTGCACCACAGTGATGACACCATCTCCCAGCAGTGCACCACAGTGATGACACAGTATTTTCCAGCAGTGCACCACAGTGATGACACTATCTCCCAGCAGTGCACCACAGTGATGACACAGTATTTTCCAGCAGTGCACCACAGTGATGACACCATCTCCCAGCAGTGCACCACAGTGATGACACAGTATCTTCCAGCAGTGCACCACAGTGATGACACAGTATCTTCCAGCAGTGCACCACAGTGATGACACAGTATCTTCCAGCAGTGCAACACAGTGATGACACAGTATCTCCAAGCAGTGCACCACAGTGATGACACAGTATCTTCCAGCAGTGCACCACAGTGATGACACAGTATCTTCCAGTAGTGCACCACAGTGATGACACAGTATCTTCCAGCAGTGCACCACAGTGATGACACAGTATCTCCAGCAGTGCACCACAGTGATGACACAGTATCTCCCAGCAGTGCACCACAGTGATGACACTGTCTCCCAGCAGTGCATCACAGTGATGACACTATCTCCCAGCAGTGCACCACAGTGATGACACAGTATCTTCCAGCAGTGCACCACAGTGATGACACTATCTCCCAGCAGTGCACCACAGTGATGACACAGTATCTTCCAGCAGTGCACCACAGTGATGACACCATCTCCCAGCAGTGCACCACAGTGATGACACAGTATTTTCCAGCAGTGCACCACAGTGATGACACCATCTCCCAGCAGTGCACCACAGTGATGACACAGTATTTTCCAGCAGTGCACCACAGTGATGACACTATCTCCCAGCAGTGCACCACAGTGATGACACAGTATCTCCAAGCAGTGCACCACAGTGATGACACAGTATCTTCCAGCAGTGCACCACAGTGATGACACAGTATCTTCCAGCAGTGCAACACAGTGATGACCAAGTATCTTCCAGCAGTGCACCACAGTGATGACACAGTATCTCCCAGCAGTGCACCACAGTGCTGACACAGTATCTCCCAGCAGTGCACCACAGTGATGACACAGTATCTCCCAGCAGTGCACCACAGTGCTGACACAGTATCTCCCAGCAGTGCACCACAGTGCTGACACAGTATCTCCCAGCAGTGCACCACAGTGATGACACAGTATCTCCCAGCAGTGCACCACAGTGATGACACAGTATCTCCAAGCAGTGCACCACAGTGATGACACAGTATCTTCCAGCAGTGCACCACAGTGATGACACAGTATCTTCCCGCAGTGCACCACAGTGATGACACAGTAATCTTCCAGCAGTGCACCACAGTGATGACACAGTATCTCCAAGCAGTGCACCCCAGTGATGACACAGTATCTTCCAGCAGTGCACCACAGTGATGACACAGTATCTTCCAGCAGTGCAACACAGTGATGACACAGTATCTCCAAGCAGTGCACCACAGTGATGACACAGTATCTCTCAGCAGTGCACCACAGTGATGACACAGTATCTTCCCGTCGTGCACCACAGTGATGACACAGTATCTTCCAGCAGTGCACACATGATGACACAGTATCTTCCAGCAGTGCACCACAGTGATGACACAGTATCTCCCCGCAGTGCAACGACAGTGATGACACAGTATCTTCCAGCAGTGCAACACAGTGATGACACAGTATCTTCCAGCATGCACCACAGTGATGACACAGTATCTCCCAGCAGTGCACCACAGTGATGACACAGTATCTTCCAGCAGTGCACCACAGTGATGACACAGTATCTCCCAGCAGTGCACGACAGGGGATGACACAGTATCTTCCAGCAGTGCACCACAGTGATGACACAGTATCTTCCAGCAGTGCACCACAGTGATGACACGTATCCCCAGCAGTGCACGACAGTGATGACACAGTATCTTCCAGCAGTGCACCACAGTGAGACACAGTATCTCCCCGCAGTGCACGACAGTGATGACACAGTATCTTCCAGCAGTGCACCACAGTGATGACACAGTATCTTCCAGCAGTGCACCACAGTGATGACACAGTATCTCCCAGCAGTGCACCACAGTGATGACACAGTATCTTCAGCAGTGCACCACAGTGATGACACAGTATCTCCCAGCAGTGCACGACAGTGATGACACAGTATCTTCCAGCAGTGCACCACAGTCATGACACAGTATCTTCCAGCAGTGCACCACAGTGATGACACAGTATCTTCCAGCAGTGCACCACAGTGATGACACAGTATCTCCCAGCAGTGCACCACAGTGATGACACAGTATCTCCCAGCAGTGCACCACAGTGATGACACGTCTCCCAGCAGTGCATCACAGTGATGACACTATCTCCCAGCATTGCCCCCACAGTGATGACACATATCTTCCAGCAGTGCACCACAGTGATGACACTATCTCCCAGCAGTGCACCACAGTGATGACACAGTATCTTCCAGCAGTGCACCCCAGTGATGACACCATCTCCCAGCAGTGCACCACAGTGATGACACAGTATTTCCAGCAGTGCACCACAGTGATGACACCATCTCCCAGCAGTGCACCACAGTGATGACACAGTATTTTCCAGCAGTGCACCACAGTGATGACACTATCTCCCAGCAGTGCACCACAGTGATGACACAGTATTTTCCAGCAGTGCACCACAGTGATGACACCATCTCCCAGCAGTGCACCACAGTGATGACACAGTATTTCCAGCAGTGCACCACAGTGATGGAACACGTAAATCTTCCAGCAGTGCACCACAGTGATGACACAGTATCTTCCAGCAGTGCAACACAGTGATGACACAGTATCTCCAAGCAGTGCACCACAGTGATGACACAGTATCTTCCAGCAGTGCACCACAGTGATGACACAGTATCTTCCAGTAGTGCACCACAGTGAAAGACACAGTATCCCTTCCAGCAGTGCACCACAGTGATGACACAGTATCTTCCAGCAGTGCACCACAGTGATGACACAGTATCTTCCAGCAGTGCTCCACAGTGATGACACAGTATCTTCCAGCAGTGCAACACAGTGATGACACAGTATCTCCAAGCAGTGCACCACAGTGATGGACACAGTATTCTTCAGCAGTGCACCACAGTGATGACACAGTATCTTCCAGCAGATGCACCACAGTGATGACACAGTATCTTCCAGCAGTGCACCACAGTGATGACACAGTATCTCCAGCAGTGCACCACAGTGATGACACAGTTATCTTCCAGCAGTGCACCACAGTGATGACACAGTATCTTCCAGCAGTGCACCACAGTGATGACACAGTATCTTCCAGCAGTGCACCACAGTGATGACACAGTATCTCCCAGCAGTGCACACAGTGCTGACACAGTATCTCCAGCAGTGCACCACAGTGATGACACAGTATCTCCCAGCAGTGCACCACAGTGCTGACACAGTATCTCCCAGCAGTGCACCACAGTGATGACACAGTATCTCCCAGCAGTGCACCACAGTGCACACTCGAGTATTGACTCAAGGAGTAACCATATTACTTTTTATGTCTAAGCACTTGAGTGTTGCCCTGCACCAGTATGGGCGGAGGCCCACCCCGACCCACCCACCCACCCCGACCCACCCACTAGGGCGGAGTGAAGACCCCACTTCTACTCTCTGCTACTACTAGGTGGGCTACAGTGACCCACTCCTACTCTGAACGTTGTTGTGAGTGGGCCGAGGTAGGTCACTATAAAACAGGGTGGGTCACTAAAAAACCAGGAGGGTCACTAGTAACACAGGGTGGGTGGCTATAACACAGGTTGGTCACTATAAAACCAGGTGGGTCACTAATAGCACAGGTTGGGTGGCTATAACACAGGTTGGTCACTATAAAACCAGGTGGGTCACTAATAGCACAGGGTGAGTCACTAATAGCGCAGGGTGGGTTGAGACAGCTTAGGGTGGGTCGGAGTGGGCTAAAAGGCTATGAATACTGCTTAAGACGAGGCTAGTGACGCATGACCGTTAAAAACTGTGTGTGTGTGTGTGTGTGTGTGTGTGTGTGTGTGTGTTGTGTGTGTGTGTGGTGTGTGTGTTGTGTGTGGTGTACTCACCTAGTTGTGGTTGCAGGGGTCGAGTGACAGCTCCTGGCCCCGACTCTTCACTGGCCGCTACTAGGTCACTCTTCCTGCTCCATGAGCTTTATCATACCTCTTCTTAAAGCTACGTATGTATCCTGCCTCCACTACATCACATCCCAGACTATTCCACTTCCTGACAACTCTGTGGCTGAAGAAATACTTCCTAACATCCCTGTGATTCATCTGTGTCTTCAACTTCCAATTGTGTCCCCTTGTTACTGTGTCCAGTCTCTGGAACATCCTGTCTTTGTCCACCTTGTCAATTCCTCTCAGTATTTTATATGTTATCATGTCCCCCCTATCTCTCCTGTCCTCCAGTGTCGTCAGGTTGATTTCCCTTAACCTCTCCTCGTAGGACATACCTCTTAGCTCTGGGACTAGTCTTGTTGCAAACCTTTGCACTTTCTCTAGTTTCTTTACATGCTTGCTAGGTGTGGGTTCCAAACTGGTGCGCATACTCCAATATGGGCCTAACGTACACGGTGTACAGGGTCCTGAACTATTCCTTATTAAGATGTCGGAATGCTGTTCTTAGGTTTGCTAGGCGCCCTATCTCAGCAGTTTTTTTGGGGACGGCGGCTCGATGTGCCCAGTGTTATTCTCACCAAAGATCCTTTTCCTTAAGTGAGGTTTGTAGCTCTGGCCCCCCGACTGTACTCCGTCTCTGTTCTTCTTTCCCCTTCCCCAATTTCATGACTTTGCACTTGGGGGGGTTTGAATCCGAACCCCGTTTCCGGATAGGCCTGAACTTGTCCAGACCCCTTTGAAATTTTTTGCCTGGTCCTCGTCCGTTTAAATCTTTCTCATCTGCAAACAGGGACACTTGGGGTCTTTTCCTTCCACCAATGTCGTTCCAAATACCAGAAACAGTCCCGGGCCCTGGCGCCCCCTGTGAAACCCCGCTGTCACAGGCGCCCACCTGAACTTCGCCCGTCCCATGACTCGCTGCTGTCTTCCCGACAGGTTTTCCCCGATCCATTGCAGTGCCACCCCTTTTTCTTGCCTGACTTCCGCTTATGCACTAATTCTTGTGTGGAAATGTGTCAAAAGCCTTTTTACAGCCCAAGAAAAGTAATCTCCCCACCCCTCTCTCTCTTGTCTTATGCTGTCCCCCGTCATAGAACCCCAGGGTTTGTGCTCAGGATTTTCCCGCCCCTGAAACCTATGGTTGTCACTGAAAAGCTCATTCCCTTTTAGGTGCTCCACCCCCTTTCTCTTGTAATCTTCTCCATGTTTTGCGTACTACACATGTTAGTGACACTGGTCTGTCTTTCCTAAAAATTGGGACTACATTGCCGTCTTCCATACCCCAATAGTCGCCCTTCGATGATGTGTTGAAGATTGTTGTTAGGGGTACACATACGCCTCTGCTCCCTCTCTCAGGACCCATGGGGAGTGTTATCCGGCCCCTCGCTCTGAGGTATTAGCCGCTTAGCAGCCCCTTCACTTCTTCCTCAGCTATATGTTGTGTCCAGCCTTGGTGGTGTGCCCCACCTCTCCGTCTTTCTGGATTTTCCTTCTGTCTTCTTGTGAAAACTTTCTTTGAATTTTTTTTGGCCCCTCAAATACTTCTTTTCTATTTTTTTGTGATCCCCCTCCTTCCTTTTCGCCTGATCCCCTTGGCCTTTTTGCTGTTGTTTTCCTCCTGTTGTGGCTGAAACAACAGTTTTTGGGTCAGTTTTGGGCTTTCCCCTGTATGTCATTTTCGTAGGGCTTTTGGAAACTTCTTTTTTACCTGTACATATTCATTTCTGGCTTTTACGATTAACCCCCCCTTATTCTCCAGGGCCCTTTGCCTTTATTTCCATTTTTTTGTGTGTGTGTGCGGGGTGTGGGGGGTGTTTTTGCAGTTCCTGGCCCCGCTTCCCCACTGATTATTCTGATTTTTTAGTGTGTGAATTTAAAATGTTGGTCAAAGGTTGCAAACTTTTGCCCGGGAAATATGTTTTTTTCACGCCATAAATAAACCCCTTGAACTTCCTGACAGTGATAAACTTGAGTCTTGAAGTTTTGCCTAAGGGGGTTTTTATACGGGGAAATTAAGCCCCCGGGGGGTCCTTCTCTCTCGGGGAAAAGTTGGAAAGCATTTGTCCCCCGAGACTAGGGCCCCCTTATTTTTGGTTTTCCTCCCCCTTTCCCCAATTTGCTTTTGGGGGGGGGGTTTGGGGTTTCTTCTAACAGCCAGTTCTCAGAAAATTCCTTGTAGTTTCCCCTGGCCCTCAGCTTTTGTGTTTTTCTCCATCAGTTTCACGTCTTTCTAAAAGGTGCCCTTCCCCGGACAAATTTTTCCCCGTTATGTCCCCTATTTTGGCAAAAAAAATTTTACCGGGTGATAGTACTTTCCTTGTGGTCCCCCCCCGTCACACTCGCCCATCCTAAACTAATTGGAAAATTTGCTTTTTTCCTACGGGAAAGTATTCCTTGATGCATTGGGGTCCCTTCCTGTTATTCCTGAAAGGCTACTCTATTTCCCTGTACCCTGTCTCTTCCCACAGTTCTGTTTTTATTGGGTTCGTTGTTAGCAAAAGGAAAAATCCCAATAAATCCCCCCCCAAACCCAAACCATGTAAAACGACCCCCCAACCCATCTTGTAAACACGACCCCCCCAACCCCACTCATGTACAACGACCACCCCACTCATTTTTGTACGCCCCACCCCCCAAACCCTTTTTCTCTCATGCCCCCCACTTGTTTTGGGTCACAAAAAACTGCAGTAATTGTGTAAAGACAGCCGTACCATTCTTAAAGATTAAACCTTTAAGGGGTGCCCCCTTAAACATTAAATTGTTGCCCAAAAAAAGGGCCCTCGGGTTTTTAATACTCCCCCTTTTTCCTCTGCTGCATTCTTCAACACTGTGACAACTTTATGTCTTCCACACCTAAAGACGCCCTGCGTCTGTTGATTTGGGGTTGAAGATTTTGTTGTTAGTGGTTTCACACTTTTTCTTCAGGGGCCCTTCTCTCAGCCCTTTGGAGAGATGTTGTCTGGTTTAAGTTTTCTTCTAGGTAGCTAGTGTTTTGTGTGTGTGTGTATTTTGGTTTCCCTCCCCCCTCTTAAAACTTTTTGTACCTACACATAAAAACCATTTTAAGAAGAAGAAAAAAAAGAAATCTTTCTCAAAAACAAAAACCGAGAAGCGAACTGTTAAAAAAAAAAAAGAAAAGAAAACGAAAAAAAGAGACTTTCCCAAAGAAACAAAAATGGGGTTTTTTGTTGATTAGGGGGGAGGGAAAGGGGAGGGAAGGGGGAAAGGGGGAGGGAGGGGGAGGGAGGGAGGGGGGAAAAGGGGGGGGAGGGGGGGAAAGGGAGGGGGGGAAAAGGAGGGAAGGGAGGGAGGAAGGGAGGGAGGGAGGGAGGGGGGGAGGGAAAGGGGAGGAAGGGAGGGGGGAAGGGAGGGAAGGGGAAGGGAGGGAGGGAGGGGGAGGGAAGGGGGAAAGGGAGGGAGGGAGGGAGGGGAAGGGGGGAAGGGGAGGGGGAGGGGGGGGGGGAGGGAGGGAGGGAAGGGGAAGGGGGGGGAGGGGGGAGGGGAAGGAAGGGAGGGGGGGGAAAGGAAAGGGAAAGGAGGAAGGGGGGGGAGGGAGGGAGGGAGGGAGGGAGAAAGGGGGGAGGGAGGGGGGAAGGAGGAAAGGGGGGGGGGGAAAAGGGGGGAGGGGGGGAAGGAGGAAGGGAGGGAGGGGGGGAAAGGGGAAGGAGGAAGGGAGGGAGGGGGGGGGAAAGGGGAAGGAAAGGGAGGGGGGGGGAGGGAGGGGAAGGGGAAGGGAGGGAGGAAGGGAGGGAGGGAGGGAGGGGGAAGGGGGGAAAAGGGAGGGGAGGGAGGCAAGGGGGAAAGGGGAAGGGAGGGTGGGAGGGGGGGTTGGAGGGAAGGGGGAAAAGGGGGGAGGGAGGAAGGGAGGGGGGGAAAGGGGAGGGAGGGAGGGAAGGGGAAGGGGGAGTGAAAGAGGGGGGGGGGAAAGGGGAGGGGGGGAAAGGAGGAAGGGGGGGAAGGGAGGGGGGGAAAGGGGAGGGAGGGAGGGAGGGAAAGGGGGGAAGGGGAAGGGAGGGGGGGTTGGGGGGAAAGGGAGGGGGGGAAAAAAGGGGGGGGGGAAGGGAAGGAAAGGGGAGGGGGGAAATGGGGGGGAGGGAGGGAAGGAGGAGGGAGGGGGGGAGGGAAGGAGGAAGGGAGGGAGGGGGGGAGGGAGGGAGGGAAGGGGGAAAGGGAGGGAGGGAGGGGGAGGGGGGGGAAGGGGGAAGGGGAAGGGAGGGGGGGAGGGAGGGGGGAAAGGGGAAAAGGGAAAGGGGGGGGGAAAAAGGAAAAGGGGGAGGGAGGGAGGGGGGGGGGGGGAAAGGAGGGGAGGGGGGGAGGGAGAGAGGGGGGGAAGGGGGAAGGGGGGAGGGAGGGGGGGGGGGGAAAAGGGGGGGGGGGGGAAGGGGGGAAAGGGGGAAGGGAGGGAGGGGGGAGGGGGGGAAAGGGGGGAAGGGAAGGGAGGGAGGGAGGGAGGGAAGGGGAAGGGAGGGAGGAAGAGGGAGGGGGGGAAGGGGGGAACGGGGGGGAGGGGGGGAAAGGAAGGAAGAAGGGGGGGGAGGAAGAAAAAGGGGAAGGGGGGGAAAGGGGGGAAGGGAAAAAGGGAGGGAGGGCCCAAGGAAAGGGGGGGGAAGGGAGGGAGGGAGGGGAGGGAAGGGGGGGAAGGGAGGGAGGGGGGGAAAGGGGGGAAAGGAAGGGAGGGGGAGGAAAGAGAGGGGGGGGGAAGGGGGAAAAGGAGGGAGGGGGGGGAAAGGAAAGGAAAAAGGGGGAGGGAGGAAGAGAGGGAGGGGGGAAAGGAGGGAAGGGAGGGAGGGGGGGAAGGAGGAAAGGCGAGGGAGGAAAAGGGGGGGGGGAGGGAAAAGGGAAGGAAAGGGAGGGGGGAGGGGGGGAAAAAGGGAAAGGGAAAGGAGGGAGGGGGGGAAAGAGAGGGAGGGGGGAAAAAGGGGAAAGGGGAGGGAAGGGGGGGGAAAGGGGGGGAAAGGGGAAAGGGAGGGAAAGGAAGGGAGGGGGGAAAGGGAAGGAAAGGGAGGGGGGGGGAAAAGGGGGGAAAGGGAGGTGGGAGGGAGGGGGGGAAGGAGGGAGGGAAGGAGGAAGGGGGGAGGAAAGGGAGGGGGGGGGGAGGGAAGGGGGGGAAAGGGGGGGAAGGGGGGAGGGAGGGAAGGAGGAAGGGAGGGGGAAGGGGGGAAAGGGGGGAAAAAGGAACGGAGGGAGGGGGGGAAGGAAGGAAGAAGGGGGGGAGGAAAGAGGGAGGGGGGAAAAAGGGGGAAAGGGGGAAGGGAGGGGGGGGAAAGGGGAAAGGGAGGGGGGAAAAAAGGGAGGGAGGGAGGGAAGGGGGGGAAGGGAGGAGGGGGGGAGGGAAGGAGGAAGGGAGTTGGGAAGGGAGGGGGGGGAAGGGAAAGGGGAGGAGGGGGGGAAAGGGGGAAGGGGAAGGGGGAAAGGGGGGAGGGGAAGGGAGGGGGGAGGGAAGGGGGAAAGGGGAAAGGGAGGGAGGGGGGGAAAGGGAAAAGGGAAAGGAGGAAGGGAGGGGGGAGGGAGGGAAGGAGGGAGGGAAGGGAGGGAGGGGGAAGGGAGGGAGGGAGGGAAGGAGGAAGGGAGGGGGGAAAGGGGAGGGGGGAGGAAGGAGGAAGGGAGGGGGGAAAGGGAGGGAGGGGGGGAAAAGGAGGAAGGGAGGGGGGGAAGGGGAAAGGGGGGGGGGAAAGGGGAAGGGGGGGAAGGGAGGGGGGAAAAGGGGGGAAAAGGGAGGGAGGAAAGGAGGAAGGGGGAGGGAGGAAGGGAAGGTGGGGGGGGGATGGAGGAAGGAAAGGGGGGGGGAGAGGGAGGGAGGGAGGGGGGGAAAGGGAGGAAGGGGGGTGGAAAGGGAGGGGGGGAAAGGGAAAAAGGAAAGGAAGGGAGGGAGGAAGGGAGGGGGGAGGGAAGGAGGAAGGGAGGGGGGGAGGGAAGGAGGGGGGGAAAAGGGGGGAGGGGGGGGGGAAAAGGGGGGAAAAGGGGGGGGAGGGGGGGGAAAGGGGAAGGGGGAAGGGGGGAAAGGAAGGGAGGGAGGAAGGGAGGGGGAAAAAAAGGGGGAGGGAGGGAAGGGGGAAAGGGGAAGGGGAAGGGGGGGGGGAGGGAAAAGGGGAGGGAGGGAAGGGAGGGGGGGGGAGGGAGGGAGGGAAGGAGGAAGGGGGGGGGGAAAGGGAAAGGGGAAAAGGAACAAAGAGAGGGAAAAAACTAATTTTAGGGAGGGAGAAAAAATGGGAGGAACAAAGGAGGGAGGAAATAAAAACTAAGGGAGGGGGGGAAAACTAAAGGGAAAAACAAAAGGGCTAGGGGGAAACAAAGGGAGGGAAGAAAAAGGGCTGGGGAACTAAGGGAGGGAAGAACAAAAGGGCCAGGAAACTAAGGGGGGGAAAAGAATAAGGGCAAAGGAAACAAGGGAGGGGGAAAAAAACAAAGGGCTAAAAACTAAGGGGGGGGAAGAAAAAGGGGTAGGAAAAAAGGGAGGTGGAGGGGGGGGAAAACTAAGGGAGGGAAAAAACTAAGGGTTGGAACTAAGGGAGGGAAAATAAGGGAAAGGAATTTAAGGGGGGAAGGGAAACTTGGGGCTAGGAACTAAGGGGAGGGAAAAAAACTAAGGGCTAGGAACTAAAGGGGGAAGTGAGGGAGGGAGGAACAAAGGGAGGGAAAAAACAAAGGGGCCCTGGGGAACAAAGGGAGGGAAGAAATAAGGGGGGGACTAAGGGAGGGAAGAACTAAGGGTGGAAATAAGGGAGGGAAAAAAACTAGGGCCCTTGGGGAAAAAGGGGGGGGGAAGAAACAAAGGGTAGGAATTTTGGGAAAGGGGGGTGGGGAGGGAAGAACTAAAGGGTTTGGAAAACTAAGGGAGGGAAAAAACTAAGGGAGGAATTAAGGGGGGAAGAACTAAGGGCTGGGAAACAAAGGGGAGGGAAAAAACTAAGGGTTGGATTTAAGGGGGAGTGAGGGAGGGGGGGAATAAGGGGGGGAAAGAACTAAGGGTGGGAAACAAAGGGGAGGGAAGAACTAAGGGAGGAACTAAGGGAGGGAAGAACAAAGGGCTAGGTCAAAGGGGAGTGAGGGTGGGGGGAAAACTAAGGGAGGGAAGAACTAAGGGCTGGGAAACAAAGGGAGGGAAGAAAAAAGGGGGGAAAATAAGGGAGGGAAGAACTAAGGGTAGGTTTTTAAGGGAGGGAAGAACAAAGGGGGCTGGGAAAACAAAGGGAGGGGGGGAGGGGGAAACTAAGGGAGGGAAAAAACTAAGGTAGGAAAAAGGGGGGGGAAAGGGAACAAAAGGGAGGAACTAAGGGGGGGGAAGAAAAGGGGGGAAAACCTAAGGGAGGGAAGAATAAGGGAGGAATTTGGGGAGGATCTAAGGGAGGGAAAAACTAAGGGGGGAAACTATGGGGGGGAAAAAACTAAGGGTTTGGGGAAACTAAGGGGGGGAAGAAAAAAAAGGGTTTTTTGGGAAAAACAAGGGGTGAGGGGAGGGGAACAAAAGGGAAAGGAAAAATAAGGGTAGGAACAAAAGGGGGGAAAAACTAAGGGAGGAATTTAAGGAGGGAAGAATAAGGGGGGAAAAACAAAGGGAGGGAAGAAAAAAGGGGGAGGAATAAGGGGGGGGAAAAAAACAAAGGGGGCTGGGGAACTAAGGGAGGGAAAAAACTAAGGGCTGGGAAAAACAAAGGGGAAAGGTGGGGAGGGGAGGGAACTAAGGGAAAGGGAAGAAAAAAAGGGGTGGGAACTAAGGGGGGAAAAAACAAAGGGGAAAAGGGAACTAAGGGGGGGGAAGAACTAAGGGAGGAAAAAAGGGAGGGAAAAAAACAAAAGGGGGGAAACTAAGGGGGGGAAAGAAAAAGGGGAGGGAAAGAACTAAGGGAGGAATAAGGGGGGGAAAGAAAAAGGAGGGAACTAAGGGGGGGAAAGAATAAGGGCTGGGAAAACCTAAGGGGGGAAGAAAAAAGGGGGGAACTAAGGGGGGGAAAAAAAAGAAAAAGGGGAGGAACTAAGGGAGGAAGAACTAAGGGAGGAACTAAGGGGGGGGAAAGAACTAAGGGGGGGGAAATAAGGGGGGGGAAAAAAATAAGGGGGAAACCCTAAGGGGGGAAAAGAACTAAGGGGGGAAAAACCAAAGGGGGGGAAGAACAAAGGGGGCTGGGGAAACTAAGGGAGGGAAGAACTAAGGGAGGAAAAAAAGGGGAAGGGAAAAGTTTTTAAGGGGGGAAAACTAAGGGAGGGAAAAAGAAACAAAGGGGAAGGAATAAGGGGGGGAAGAAACTAAGGGGGGAAAAAGGGGAGGGAAAAAAACAAAGGGGAGGAACAAAAAGGGAGGAACTAAGGGAGGGAAGAATTTAAAGGAGGAAACAAAGGGGAGGGAAAAAAACTAAGGGCTAGGAACTAAGGGGGGGAAAAAAACAAAGGGGGAGGAACAAAGGGGAAAGGAAAAAAAAACAAGGGGGAAACCCAAAGGGGGGGAAAAAACAAAGGGGAGGAATTTAAGGGGAGGGAAGAAAAAAGGAAATGAACTAAGGGAGGGAAAGGAACAAAGGGAAAGGAACTAAGGGGGGAAAAAACAAAGGGGAGGGAAAAACCTAAGGGAGGAAAAAAAGGGGGGGAAGAACAAAGGGGAAAGGGGAAAGAAATAAGGGAGGAACTAAGGGGGGGAAAGAACTAAGGGAGGGAACTAAGGGGAGGGAAAAAACAAAGGGGAAAGGAAAAACTAAGGGAGGGAAGAATTAGGGAGGAATTTAAGGGGGGAAAAAAATAAGGGGGAAAACTAAAGGGAGGGAAAAAAAACTAAGGGAGGAACAAGGGGGGAAGAATTTAAAAAAAAAGGGGGAAATTTAAAGGGGGGGGAAAAATTTAAGGGGGAGGAACTAAGGGAAAGGAAAACTAAGGGGGGAAAACTTAAAAGGAGGGAAAAAAAATTAAGGGTTTCGGAAATTTAAGGGAGGGAAGAACTAAGGGGGGAAAAAAAAGGGGGGGGAAAAAAACAAAAGGGAAAGGAATTTGGGGGAGGGAAGAACTAAGGGAGGGAAACTAAGGGAGGGAAAAGAATTTTTGGGGAGGAACTAAGGGAAGGTGACTAGTGTGACGGTACATCAATATTTTTTTGGTTGAAGTATCAACACTGGCTTGGAAAACTTGAAAAACAGTCCCCCCCCTCCCAAACCCACCCCCCCTGCCCCCCACCCCCCCCCACCCCCCTTTCCCCCCAACCCCACCCTCCCCTTTTCCCATTAAATTCACCACCTATTAGGACCCCCCCAAAGTGGGCCCTTTTAACTAGGGTTTCCTATTCCTCCCTAAAAAAATTTCCCCCTTTTTCCCTTTTCACCTCCCTTTTTACTTCCCCTCCTTTCCTCTTCCTCCCCTATCCTCCTTTCCCTCTTCCCCCCTTTTTTTTCCCTTTAAAAACCCCCTCTTTTTTCCCCCCCTTCCCTTTAAAACGGCCTGGCAAAAAACCCCCAAACCCAACAACACAACCAACCAAAACCGGCAAACACACACAAAAACACACAAACCCCCAAAACCCCAAAAAACACACACCACACACACACACACACCAACACAACACCCCCAAAACACACACCAAAACCCCAAACCCCCATACCCCACACCCACACACACACACACACAAACACCCCAAAACCCAAAACACCACAACACACACCCACCCCACAACACACCCCACACCCCAACCACCCACACACACCACACAACACACACACCACAACACACAAAAAACACACCACACACAACACCCCAAAACAAAAACACCCCACCCCCCCCCCCCCCACACACACACACACACACCACAACCCCCAAAACCACCACACACACACACACACACCCCCACAAAACACACACCCACCACATACACACACCACAAAACACACACAACACCCACACAAAACACACACACCCACACACACACACACCCACACCCCAACTTAAACCACCACATACACACACACAAAACACAAAACCACACACCCCACACCACACACACACACAACACACCCCCCATACACATACCCCAAACACCCCACCCCAAAAACCACACCCACCACATCCCCACACCACATACCCCAAAACCACACACACCCCCAAAACCAAACACACCAAAAACCACACTCACACCCCCTTACACACCCCACATACACACACCATACACCCCACCCTTTACACAAATTCCCAAAACCAAACCCACAAAACACCACACACACAACACAAACACACACCACATAACCCAAAACCATACACAAAACCACACACCACTAAAAAACCCCACATACAACACACACAAAAACACCCACATACACAAAAATACACCCCACAAAACCACCACCATTACACCCCTTTACAACAACACACACACCAAAACAACACAACACAAAACCCCAAAATCCCATTTTGAAGGGCACAGCTTTGCCCCGATCAGCGAATTTAAAGCAACGTTGGGTTTTGGTTAGTACTTGGATGGGGGGAAACCGGGCCCTGGGAACCCCAAATGTTGTTGGCAAATCTTTTTGGGCAAACAAACTGAAAAATTGGAAGACAGCTAATGTAGCCCCCCATATTTAAAAAAAGGGGAAACCAGAAACGAGGCACTAATCTACAGACCTGTGTCTCTGAATGTATTGTGTGCCAAAAATCAGGGGAAGTTTCAGGAGGAGGGGGGGTTTGGGGGAACACCTGGAATGGAAAAAAAAATTATAAATGAAAAACCGCTTTTTGGGTTTTTGGAAAAGGGAAAAACCTGTGCCCCAAAACCCTTTTGGGAGGGTTTTTGGAAAAAGGTAACAGAAGTAAGGGCCCCGAGAGGGGGTTGGGGTTTGATTGCGTTTTTTAGGCTGCAAAGGGGGTTTTGACACAGGTTTTCCCCCAAGGATTTGTGAAGAAGCTGGAGGATTTAGGGCATGTAAAAGGAAGGCCCCTGAATGGATTTTTGGGGAAAAAAACCCGGGCAAAGGGGGGGGCAGAAAAGGGGGGTCATGGTTCGTGAAGAGGTTCACAATTTGGGGCGCCTGTGACGAGCGGGGTTCCCCCAGGGGGTAAATTCTAAGGGCCAGTGTTTTTTTTTTGATATTGCGAACGGGCATGGTTTGGAAAGGGTTTGACCCTTGGGAAACGTCCTATTCGCAGAGGGGTGTGAAGTGGGTGAGGGAAAAATTAAATTTGGAAAAAAAGGGTGAAGGGAGGACTGCAAAGAGAAACCCGGGGAAAGGGTGGACTTGGGTCCAGTTTAAAAACTTCTCGAATTCCCAACCAGCCCAAAAAAAAAGTCATGGAGATTGGGGAGGGGCAAAGAAGACCCCGCAGAAAAAGAAATATAGGCTAGGTGGACAAAGATACAGACCTCACTCAAAGGGGGAAAGAACCCCTTTGGGGTTTTCCCCTAAAAACCCAGGAAAGTCACCGGAAGCCCTCAACCAAAAAAAACTGCTGCAGCTTTCGGGCCTTGCAAACCTGGAAAAAGCGTTCCCTTTCCTTAAAAAAGGAATCGTTCAAGACAATGTTACAATGTGTATGTTAGGCCCCTACTGGGGGGTATACAGCAAACCGTCTGGAAACCCCCACTGGTCAAAAAAAACGTCAAAAAGGGTTTGGAAAGTCAAAGGTTTGCAAAAAAGGCTAGTCCCCGAGCTCAAGGGGAAAGTCGTACGAGGAAAAGGTTTTAGGGAAATTTGGGTTGGGCGCATGGAGGAAAAGAAAAGGGTTAAGGGGGGGGACATGATAATGACATTAAAAAGATTCTGGGGGAAAAAGACAAAGGGGGGACAGGGAATTGGATGTTCCCGAAGAGGGGAACAGGGACAAGGGGTCACAACTGGAAAAACTGGGAAGGGGCTCAGGAGAGTAAAAGGGGGCGTTTGGAAGTATTTCTTCAGTCATTGGGGTTTTTCAGCAAGTGGAATAGCCCAGGGAAAATGAAGTAGTTTGGGGGAGGAAAACCCTACATAGTTTTAAGAAGAGGTTTTTGACAAAAATCAGGAAGCAGAGAGAGAGGGACCCCGTTTTCGATAAGTTTAAAGGCGGGGGCCAAAGGGGCTGGTCTTGGCCCCTGCAAACCCCAATTAGGTGAGTTTCACCACCCACCCAACACCCCCACACCCCCAACCACAACACCACCACCCAAAAACCCAAAAACCCCCCACACAACACACCCCAAAAACACCCCCCACACACACACCCCAAAACCCCCCCCCACACACACACACACACAAAACCCCACCCCACACAACACACACACAACCCCAAACACACACACCCACACCACCCCCAAAACCCCAAAAACCCCACACCCCAAAAACAACACACACACCAACACAAAAACCACACCAAAACAAACCCCCACCAAAACACACACACAAACAACACCCCCACCCCCCCCCAACACACCACACACACCACAAAACACAACACCCCCAAAACACACAAAAACACCCCCACAACACACACCCACACAAACCCCACAAAACACACACACAACACACCACACACACACCCCACCACACCACAACCCCCAACACCACAAAACCACAACACACACCCCCCACACACACACACCCACACACACACACACACACCACCACACACACACAAACAACCACACACACACACACACACACACACACCACACAAACACACCAAACCCCACACACAACACACACACACCACACCAAAACCCCAAACACACCCACACAACACACACACACACCCCCAAAAACCCCCACACAAACCCCAACACAAAAACCCCCACACAACCCCACCCCAAAACACACACCCACACCACACACCAAAACCAAAAACACACACACACACACCACCACCCCCCACACACACACCCCAAAAAAAACCACAACCCCCACACACACACACCCCAAAACACACCACACAAAAACACCACCACACACACACACACACACCACAAAACAAAAACCCAAAACACCAACCACACACACACACACACCACACACCACACCACACCCCACAACACACACACCACACAAAACCCCCAAACACAAAACCCCACCACCACACCAAAACACAAACACACACACACACAACCACAAACACAACCCCCAACACACACACCCCCCACACCACAACAACCCCACACACCCCCAAAACACACACACACACAACACCCAAAAAACACACACCCAAAACCCCCACACACAACCCCACACCAGGGGGCCCCAAAAACACACACAAAAACCCCCCACAACCCACACAAAACACAAAAACCCCAAAACCCCACAAAACACACCCACAAACACACACAAACACACAAACAACACCCCAACAAAACACAAAACACACACACACCCCACACAGAAAAACACACACACCCCCCCACAAACCCCCAAAAAAAACCCCCACACACCACAAAAAGACACCACACACACCCCACACAAAAACAACACCAAAAACACACAAAAAACACACACACACACACAAAACAAAAACCAAAACACCAAAACACAAAACTCAACCCCCACCCCACACACAAAACCCCAGACACACACACACACACACCCCACACCACACACACACACAACCCCAGACACACACCAAAACCACCACAACCCCACAAAAACACAAAACCCAACACAGACACCACCCCACACACACAAAACACAGAACACACACACAAACACCCCACAAACACCCCACAGACACACAAAAAACCCCACACCCCCACACACACACACACACAAAAACAAAACACACCAAACACCACACACACACACAAACCCCACAAAACCACACAAAAAAACCCCAAAAAACCCCCCCCAAAAACACACCCCACAACACACCCCAAAACCACACACCCCACAAAACAAAACAACAAAAAACCCCAAAACACACCCCCCCCACACACACACACACACACAGACACACCACCCCACCCCCACCCCCCACAAAACCCCCACACACACACACCCAAAAAAACCACACACAAACCCCCAAAAACAAACAAACCCTCACACACCAAAACAAAACACACACAACCCCAGGGCCACAACACAACCCCCACACACACACAGGGCCCCCCAAAACACAACACACACACCCACACACCACAAACACACAAACACACCACACAAACAAAACCACAACAACAAAAAACAACACACACACACACACAAACACACAAACACACACACACAAACAGACCACAACGCACACCACACACACACAAAAACACACACACACACACACAAAACCCCACCCCAAACAAAAAAACAAAAACAAAAAGCCAAACACCCCACCCCCGCCCCCCCCCCCCCCCCCCCCCCCTCCCCTCCACCTTTCCCCCCCCCCCCCCCCCCCCTCCCACAAAAAAAATCCCCAAAGAAAAAACAAACAAAAACATACCCAACCCAACCCCTCCAAACACGGTGTGTGTTGTTTTTTTTTGGTTGGGGTTTGTGTTTTTAAATTTTTTTTTTTTTTTTTTTTTTTTCCCCCCTTGGGGGTGTTGTTTGTTGTGGGTTGGGGTGGGGTGTGAAAGGGTTGGTGTGTGTTTTGTGTGTGTGTGTGGTGGTGTGTGTGTGTGTGTGTGTGTGTGTTGTGTGTGGTGTGTGTTGGGTTTTGTGTGTGGGGGTGTGTGTTGTGTTTGAGTGTGTTTTGTGTGTGTGTGTGTTGTGTGTGTTGTGTGTGGGGTGTGTGTGTGGTTGTGTGATTGTGTGTGTGTGGGTTTTGTGTGGGGGTGTGTGGTGTGTGTGTGTGTTTTTGTTTTGTTTGTTGTGTGTGTTGGGGTGTGTTTTGTGTGTTGTGTGTGTTGTGTGTGTGGGGTGTGTGTGTGTGTGTTGGGGTTTTGTTTTTTTGTGGTGTGTGTGTGTGTGTGTGTGTTTTGTTGTGTTATGTGTGTGTGTGTGTGTGTGTGTTGTTGGGGTGTTGTGTGTGTGTGTGTGTGTGTGTGTGTTGTGTGTGTTGTGTGTGTGTGTGTGTGTGTGTGTGTTGTGTGTGTTGTTGTGTGTTTGTGTGTGTTTTGGGGTGTTTGATGTTGGGGTGTGTGTGTGTGTGTTTTGTGTTTTTTTTGTTTGGTGTTGTGTTGTGTGTGTTTTGTGTGTGTGTGTTTTGTGTGTGTGTTGTGTGTGTTGTGTGTGTGGGTGTGTGTGTGTTTTTGTGTGTGTTGTGGGGTGGTTTTGTTTTTGTGTGTGTGTGTGTGTGTGTGTGTTTTGTGTGTTGGGTGTGTGTGTGTGTGTGTGTTTGTTTGTGTGTGTTGTGGGGGTGTGTGTGTGTGGTGTTTTGTGGTGTTGTGTTGTGTGTGTTTTGTGTGTGTTTTGTGGTGTTTGTGTGGGGTGTGTTGTGTTGTGTGTGTGTTTTGGTTTTGTTGTGTTTAGTGTGTTTTGGGGTGTGTGTGTGTGTGTGTGTTTTTGGGGTGTGTGTGTGTGTGTGGTGTTTTGTGTTTTGTGTGTTTTGTGTGTTTTGGTTGTTTTTTTTTTTGTTGGTCCTGGGTTTTGGTGTGTTTTGAGGTGGTTTTTGGGGGTTTTGGTGTTGTGCCCGGGGTGTGGGGGTTTGGGTAAAAAATGTTCCCCGTGTTGTGTGTTTGTTTGTGGTTGGTGTGTTTGCTTCTTTCAAAACCCCCTTAACGTCTTCCAAACCCCTCCTAAAATTCCCAAGACCCCTCCGCTTCTTAAACCCCGATGGCCCTTTTCAAGGGACCTTTTGCTGCCTTAAGACCCCAGGTGTCTTCGGAAACCCCCCAAAAAAAAGTTTTAAAGGGCCCCCCTTAGCAATTTTCTTTAAGAACCCCCGTTCCAAAAACCCCCAGTGTTTAAAATTAGCTGTCTTCAAGACCCCTCCTAGCTGTCTTCAAAACCCCCCCTAACTGTTCTTTAAAAACCCCCCTTTTTTGGGGTGTCTTCAGGACCCCCCTAGCTGTCTTCAAGGGGCCCCCAGCTGCCCTTAAAAAAACCCCCTTGTTTTCTTCAAGACCTCCCAGCTGTTTCAAGACCCCCTAGCTGTTTTTCAAGACCCCTTAGTGGCTTAAAGACCCCCCCTTGCTGTCTTCAAGGACCCCTCCTTTGCTGTCTTCAAGACCCTTTCCCGCGTTCTTCAAAAACCCCCCTAGCTGTCTTAAGAAACCCCCAGCTGTCTTCAGACCCCCCTTTGCTGTCTTCAAGACCCCCAAACTGCCCTTTAAGGGCCCCCTAGCTGCTTCAAGACCCCCTAAACTGTCTTCAAGACCCCCCCGCTGTCTTCAAAACCCCCCTGCTGTTTTTCAAAAACCCCTTAGCCCGTCTTCCCAAGGGCCCTCCTTGCTTCTTCAAGACCCCTCCCAGCTGTCTTCAAGGGCCCCTCCTGGGTGTCTTCAAAAAACCCTAAAATGTCTTCAAGCCCCTTGCTTCTTCAAAACCCCCCTAGCTGTCTTCAAAACCCCCCAGCCCCTTAAGGGCCCCCTAGCTGTCTTTTTAAAACCCCCTAGCTTTTCCCAAGGGCCCCCTAGCTGTCTTCAAGACCCCCTAGCTTTTCAAGAAACCCCCCCTAGCTTTCTTCAAGACCCCCTTTCTATTTTTTCAAGACCCTCCCCGCTGTTTCAAGGGAAACCCCCAGCTTTTCAAGGGCCCCCTCCTAGGGGTTTTTCCCAAAACCCCCCTGCTTTTCAAGGGGCCCCCCCCTTTCTTCTTCAAGACCCCTCCCGCTGTCTTCAAGACCCCCCTGCTATGTTTAAGGGCCCCTTAGCTGTCTTCAAAACCCCCTTGCTTCTTTTAAGACCCCCTAGGTTTTCAAGACCCCTAGCAGTCTTAGGGCCCCTCCTAGGGGGTCTTCAAAACCCCTAGCTATGTTCCAACCCCTTTCCCAGCGGCTTCAAGACCCCCATTTTGATAAAAGTTTTCAAGGACCCCCCCTAGCTGTCTTTCAAGACCCCTTTGCTATGTTCAAACCCCCCCTTGCTTTCTTCAAGCCCCCCCCTAGCCGGCTTAAGCCCCGCATTTCCCAAACCCCCCTTACTGTCTTCCCCAAACCCCTTGGGTCTTGGGGCCCCCTTAGGATGGAAAAACCCCGGTTACCCAAAAATTTTAAAAATTTAAATTTTAAAAATTTTAAAGAAAAAGCCAAAAACGTTCAGGGAAAAGGGAAAGAACCCCCTTTTTGGGAGGAGGCCGGGGTAAAAAGGAACGATAATCCAAAAAACCCAACCGGCCCGGGAAAAAACTTTCTGGGATCTAAAATAAAAACAGGTCTAGCCAATTTTTTTTTTTTTAAAAATATTTAAAGGAGAAAAGGGGGGCAAGGGGAAAAGGGGGGGAAAAGGGGGGAGAAGGAAAAGGGGGAAAAGGGAGAAAAAAGGGGTGGGGGGGGAGAGAAGGAAAAGAGGAAGGGGAAAAACAGGGGGAAGGGCAATGGGAGGAGGGGCGGGAGGGAAAAAGGAAGGGGAAGCAGGAGAAAAAGGAGGAAAACAAAGGGGAAAAACCCCAGGGGGAAGGCTTTCGGGAAAAAGGGAGGAAAGAAGGGGGGGAAAGGAAAAAAGGAGGAAGGGAAAAGGAGGAAAGGGAAGAGGAGGAGGGGAAAACGAGGAGAAGGAAAAAGGGGGGGGATAAGGGCGGGGAAAGGAAAAAAGGAGGAGGAAGGAAAAGGGGGAGAAGGAAAGAGGAGGAGGAAGACGAGGGAAGGAAAAGGGATGGAGGGAAAAGAAAGGGGGAAAGGGAAAAGGAGGGGGGAAAAAACGAGGTAAAGGAGGGGGAGAGGAGGGACGAGGAGGGGAGGAGGGGGAAGAGGAGGAAAGGGGAGGAGGAGGAAGACGAGGAAAAAGGAAAAAGGAGGAGGAAGAGGGGGAAAGGAAAAAAAAGGGGGGGAGGAAAGCGAGGGAAGGAAAAAGGGGAGGGAAGAGGAAAGGGGAAAGGAAGGGGGAAGGGGGAGGTAAAAAGGGGGGAGGGGAAAAAGGGGGAGGAGAAGGGGAGGAGGAGGAAAGGGGAAAGGGAGGAAGAGGGGGGAAAACGGAAAGGAAAGGGGAAGGAAAAAAGGAGGAGGGGAAAACGAGGGGGCGGAAGGGGAGGAGGAATAGGAGGAGGAAAGGAGGAGGAAGAGGAGGAGAAGGAAAAGGGGAGGGGAAAAGGAGGAAGAGGAGGAGGGGAAGAGGAAGAAGGGAAAAAAGGAGGAGGGAAAGGAGGAAAAAGGGGGGGGGGGGGGGGGGGGGGGGGGGGGGGGGGGGGGGAGGAAGAGGGGGGGAAGAAGGGGGAAGGGAGGAGGAAAGGGAAAAGGAGGGAGGAGGAGGAGGAGGGGGAAGAGGGGAGAGGAGGAGGAAAAAGGAAAAAAAAAGGGGAAAAAAAGGGGGGGGGGGGAGGAGGAAAGGGGGGGAAGAGGAGGAAAGGAAAAGGGGGAGGGGGAGAAGGAAGAGGGGAGGAAGAGGAGGAAAAGGGGGGGGAAGGGGGAGGAGGAGGAAGGGGGAGGAGGAAAGGGAAAAGGGGGGAGGAAGAGGGGGAAGGGGGAGGAGGGGGGGAAGAGGAAAAGAGGAGGAAGGGGGGAGGAGGGAAAGGGGGGAAGGGGGAGGAGGGAAAACGAGGAGGGGAAAGGGGGAGGGGAGGGGAGGAGGAGGAAGAGGAGGAAAAGGGGAGGAGGGGGAGGAAAGGAAAAGGGGGGGGGAAAGGGGGAAGGGGGGGGGGGGGGGGAAAAAAAAAAAAGGGGGGGAGGAAGGGGGAGGGGAAGAGGGGGGAGGAGGGGGGAGGAAGGGGGGGAGGAAACGGGGGGGGGGGGGGGGGGGGGGGGGGGGGGGGGGGGGGGAGGAAAAGGGAGGGGAAAAAAAGGGAGGAGGAAAAAAGAATAGAAGATTTCCCCAGGGCATCAATAATTAATTTCCACACCCTTTTTCCTTCCCTTTTTTATTTCCCTTTCCCTTTCCCTTATTCCTTCCCCCCTTCCTTTATTCCTTCCTTCCTTCTTTCCCTTTCCCTTTTACCCCCCTCCCTTTATTCCCTTTCCCTTTCCCACCCCTTTCCCTTTCCCTTTCCCTTCCTTTTCTCCTTTAAAAACCCCCCCTCCCTCCCCCTCTTCCAAAAGGTTCCCCCGCCCCGCTCGTGACCCCTGGATCAAAAAGCACAGCCTCCCCTTACTGGGTCAGAGTGAAGCAAAAGGTCTGTAATACTGCTTGTTTTCGGTATGATGGTCCAGGACCTGTTTACTCTGAGGTGGGGAATCCAGGGAGGGGAGGGAGGGGGGAGGAAGAAAGGGGGAAAGACAAGCCCAAAGGGATCCCTTTTGGGGAACACGCCCCGATCTGGGATGGGAAGCGGTTTAGGGAAGGGAGGGGAAGTGTGAGGGAAGAGAGGGAAGGGGTGTGAGGGAAGGTAGGGAGAGTGTGAGGGAAAATTTGGGAGAGTGTGAGGGAAAGAGGAAAGTGTGAGGGAAAGGGAGGGGGAGTGTGAGGGAAAGGGAGGGAGAGTGTGAGGGAAGGGAGGGAAAAGGGGTGAGGGGAAGGGAGGGAGGTGTGAGGGGAAAATTTTGGGGGTGTGTGAGGGAAGGTGGGGGTGTGAGGGAAATCCCCCCCGGTAGGGAAAAAATTGGGGGGAGGGAAGGTAGGGAGAGTGTGGGGGGAAGGTAGGGGAGTGTGAGGGAAGGTAGGGAAAAGTGGGGGAAGGGGAGGGAGAGTTTTGAGGGAAGGTAGGGAGGTGTGAGGGAAGGTAGGGGAGTGTGGGGGAAGGTAGGGAGGGGTGTGGGAAGGGAAGGGGGAGTGTGAGGGGAAAGGGGGGAGAGTGTGAGGGAAAGGTAAGGGTGTTGGGGGGGGAAGGGTAGGGAGAGTGTGAGGGAAAGGGAGGGAGAGTGTGAGGGGAAGGTAGGGAGAGTGTGAGGGAAGGTAGGGAGAGGGGTGAGGGGGAAAGGGAGGGGGAGTGTGAGGGAAGGTAGGGAGAGGTGAGGGAAGGTAGGGAGACTGTGGAAAGGGAAAGGGAGGGGAGAGTGTGAGGGAAAGGGTTGGGAGGGGTGAGGGAAGGTAGGGGGGGTTGAGGGAAAGGGAGGGGGAGTGGAGGGAAAAATTTGGGAAAGTGTGAGGGAAAAGGTTTGGGGAGGTGGAGGGAAGGGAGGGGAGTGTGGGGAAGGTAGGGGGGTTTGAGGGAAGGTGGGAGAGTGTGAGGAAAGGTAGGGAGTGTGAGGGAAAAGGTTTGGGGAGGTGTGAGGGAAGGTGGGAAGTGTGAGGGAAGGTAGGGGGATTGTGGGGAAGGTTTGGGGGACTGTGGGGGAAAAGGGAGGGGGGAGTGTGAGGGAAGGTAGGGAGAGTTTTGGGGAAGGGGAGGGAAAGTGTGGGGGAAAGGGGGGAGGTGTGGGGGGAAGGGGAGGGAAAATGTGGGGGAAGGTAGGGAGGGGAGTGTGGGGGAGGTAGGGAGAGTGTGAGGGAAAGGGAGGGGAAATGTGAGGGGAAGGTGGGGAGTGTGAGGGAGGTAGGGGGACTGGGGGAAAAGGTTTGGGAGTTGGGGAGGGAAGGGGAGGGAAAAGTTTTGAGGGAAGGTAGGGGGGAGGTGGGGAAGGTAGGGAGAGTGTGAGGGAAGGTAGGGAGAGTTTTGAGGGAAAAGGAGGGAGTGTGAGAGAGGTAGGGAGAGTGTGAAGGGGAAAGGGGGGAGAGCGTAAAAGGGGAAAGGTTTGGGGGAGTTTTGAGGGAAGGGAGCGAGAGTGTGAGGGGGTGGTAGGGGGGGAGTGGGGAGGGAAGGTAGGGAGAGTGTGAGGGAAAGGGAGGGGAATTTTAGGGAAGGCAAAGGGGGAGTGTGGGGGAAGGTAGGGGAGAATGTGAGGGGAAAGGGAGGGGGAAAATGTGGGGAGAGGTTTTTTTTTTGGGGAGTGTGGAAAGGGGAAATTAGGGGGAATGTGGGGGAAGGTAGGGGGGAGTGTGAGGGAAAGGGGGGGGTGTGGGGGGAAAGGGAGGGGGGAGTGTGGGGGAAAGGGAGGGAGGGGTGAGGGAAGGCAGGGAGGTGTAGGGGAAGTTTAAGGGAAAGGGGTTTAGGGAAGGTTTGGGAGAGTATGAGGGAAGGGGAGGGAAGTGTGAGGGGAAAGGTGGGAGAGTGTGAGGAAAAGGGAGGGAGAGTGTGGGGGAAGGTAGGGAGTGGGGGGAAAGGGAGGGAGGGGTGTGAGGTAAGGTAGGGGGAGTGTTGGGGGGGAAAGGGGGGAGAGTGTGGGGGGGAAAGGGAGGGAGAGCGTTGAGAAGATAGGGAGAGTGTGAGGGAAAGGGAGGGGGGTGTGAGGGGGAGGTAGGGAGGGAAAGTGAGGGAAAGGGAGGGAGAGTGTGAGGGAAGGTAGGGGGGAAAATTTTGGGGGGAAGGTAGGGGAGTGTGAGGGGAAAGGAGGGAGAGTGTGGGGAAGGTAAAGGGAAGGTGTGGAGGAAGGTAGGGGGGGAGTGTGAGGAAGGTAGGGGAGGTGAGGGAAAGGGGAGGGGGGGGGTGGGGGTAGGTAGGGGGTGTGGGGGAAAGGGAGGGGGTGAGGGAAGGTAGGGAGGGGTGTTTAGGGGGGTAGGGGGGGAGTTTTGGGAGAAGGTAGGGAAAAGGGTGAGGGAAGGTTTGGGAAAGTGTGAGAGAAGGTAGGGAGAGTGTGGGGGAAGGTAGGGAGTGTGTGGGGAAGGTTTGGGAGAGTGTGAGGGAAAATAGGGGAGTGTGAGGGAAGGGAGGGAGAGTGTGAGAGAAGGTAGGAAGTGTGAGGGGAAAGGGAGGGGAGAATTTTTGAGGGCAGGTGGTAGGGTTTTGAGGGGAAAGGGAGAGTGTGAGGGAAGGTAGGGGAAAAAAATGTGGGGGAAGGTAAAGGGGGTGTATTTAGGGTAGGTAGGGAGGTGGAGGGAAGGGGAGGGGGGAAATGTTTAGGGGGGAAAGGGAGGGAGAGTGTGAGGGAAAGGGGGGAGAGTGTGAGGGGAAGGTGGGAGAGTGTGAGGGGAAGGGAGGAGAGTGTTTAGGGAAAGGGAGGGAGAGGGTGAGGGGGGTAGGGGGGAGTTTTGAAGGAAGGGAGGGAGGGGTTTGAGGGTAGGGAGGGAGAGTGTGGTGGAAGGTGGGGGAGGGGTGGGGGAAGGGGGAGGGGAGTTTGGGGGGAGGTTGGGGGGTGTGAGGGAAGGTAGGGAGAGTATGAGGGGAGGTAGGGAGAGTGTGAGGAAAAGGGAGGGAGAGTTTGTTTTCCAAATTTTTCCTTTTGGCACATGTCAATTTTGACTTAGGCTGTTGGGATTGCGTGTGGTGTGTTTTTGTTTTTTGGGGTGTGTTTTGTGTGTGTGGTGTTGTGTGTGTGTGGTGTGTGTGTGTGTGTTTTGTGTGTGTGTGTGTTGTGTGTGTGTGTGTTTGTTTTTGTATGGTTTTGTGTGGTTTTGTGTGTGTTGTGTGTGTGTGTTTGTTTTGTGTGTGTGTGTGGGGTGTATTGGTGGGTGTGTGGTGTGTGTGTGTGTGTGTGTGTGTGTGTATGTGTGTGGGGGTGTTTGTTTGTGTGGGTGTGTGTTTTGTGTGTGTGTGTGTGTGTGTGTGTTTTTGTTGTGTGTGTTATGTGTGTGTGTGTGTGTGTGTATGTGTGTGTGGTGTGTGTGTGTGTGTGTGTGTTGTGTTGTGTGTTCTTTTGTGTTTTGTGTGCGTGTGTGTGTGTGTACTTTACCTAGTTTAGGTGTGTTTGTGTGTGCGTTGCGTGTGTTTCTCACCCATTTGTATCACCCATTTTTGGTTGAGGGGTGAGTATGCTCCCGGCCCCGCCTTTCCTTTATTGTAAATAGGGCCCTCTCTCCCTGTCCAAGAGCTTTACATACTCGCCCTTAAAAAAAATGTATGGTTCCCCTCCCCTACTTCCTTTCTAGGGCATTTTTTCGACTTGACTTTCTTAGGCTGAAGAAAAAACTTCCCCAAAATCCTTTGATTCATCTGAGTCTTCAATTCCCAAATTGTGACCTTTCTTTTTATGTGTCCCATCTCTGGAAAATTCCCGGGCTTTGTCCACCGTGGGCCCATTCCGGCCCGTATTTTAATTTTCGTTATCATGTTTTCCCCTTTACCCTCCCGGCCTCCAGTGTCGTCAGGGGCCCATTTTTCCCCCCCTTTCTTCGTACGACAATCCCCCTAGCTCTGGGACTAGTCTTGTTTCAAACCTTTGCACTTTCTCTAATTTCTTGACGTGCTTGACTAGGTGTGGATTCCAAACTGGTGCTGCATACTCCAGTATGGGCCTGACGTAAATGGTATACAGTGTCTTGAACGACTCCTTATTGAGGTATCGGAACGCTATCCGTAGGTTTGCCAGGCGCCCGTATGCTGCAGCAGTTATCTGATTTATGTGCGCCTCAGGAGATATGCTCGGTGTTATACTCACCCCCAGATCTTTTTCCTTGAGTGAGGTTTGCAGTCTTTGGCCATCTAAATTATATTGTGTCTGCGGTCTTCTTTGCCCTTCCCCAACCTTCATGACTTTGCATTTGGCAGGGTTAAACTCAAGGAGCCAGTTTCTGGACCAGGCTTGTAGCCTGTCCAGGTCTCTTTGTAGTCCTGCCTGATCCTCATCCGATTTGATTCTTCTCATTAACTTCACATCATCTGCAAACAAGGACACTTCTGAGTCTATCCCTTCCGTTATGTCGTTCACATATACCAAGAAACAGCACAGGTCCTAGGACTGACCCCTGTGGAACCCCGCTTGTCACAAGCGCCCACTCTGACACCTCGTCACGTACCATGACTCGTTGTTGCCTCCCTGTCAGGTATTCTCTGATCCATTGCAGTACCTTTCCTGTTATGTGTGCCTGATCTTCTAGCTTTTTCAGTAACCTCTTGTGAGGAACTGTGTCGAAGGCCTTTTTGCAGTCCAAAAAAATGCAGTCGATCCATCCCTCTCTCTCTTGTCTTACTTCTGTCACCTTGTCACCTTGTCACCTTGTGTGTGTGTGTGTGTGTGTGTGTGTTTGTGTGTGTGTGTGTGTGTGCGTGTGTGTGTGTGTGTGTGCGTGTGTGTGTGTGTGAGTGTGGGGGAACGTAGGGAGAGTGTGAGGGAAGGTTGGGAGAGTGTGGGGGAGGTAGGGAGTGTATGAGGGTAGGTAGGGAGAGTGTGAGGGAAGGTAGGGAGAGTGTGAGGGAAGGTAGGGAGAGTGTGAGGGAAGGTAGGGAGAGTGTGAGGGAAGGTAGGGAGAGTGTGAGGGAAGGTAGGGAGAGTGTGGGGGAAGGTAGGGAGTGTATGAGGGTAGGTAGGGAGAGTGTGAGGGAAGGTAGGGAGAGTGAGGGAAGGTAGGGAGAGTGTGAGGGAAGGTAGGGAGAGTGTGAGGGAAGGTAGGGAGAGTGTGAGGGAAGGTAGGGAGAGTGTGAGGGAAGGTAGGGAGAGTGTGGGGGAAGGTAGGGAGTGTATGAGGGTAGGTAGGGAGAGTGTGAGGGAAGGTAGGGAGAGTGTGAGGGAAGGTAGGGAGAGTGTGAGGGAATGTAGGGAGAGTGTGAGGGAAGGTAGTGAGAGTGTGAGGGAATGTAGGGAGAGTGTGAGGGAAGGTAGGGAGAGTGTGAGGGAAGGTAGCGAGTGTGAGGGAAGGTAGGGAGAGTGTGAGGGAAGGTAGGGAGAGTGTGAGGGAAGGCAGGGAGAGTATGAGGGTAGGTAGGGAGAGTGTGAGGGAAGGTAGGGAGAGTGTGGGGGAAGGCAGGGAGAGTATAACGGAAGTCAGGGAGTGTGTGAGATGGAGCAAGGGTGAACGTCTTGAGGATGAACACAATCAGCTCCACAACACCACTTAAGTGAAGCACTTGTTACTGTTGAGTGAACGATGAACAGTGCCATCACAAGACAACCCTGGAGACTCATTTGCTTCCCACTGTGAACACAAACTTTCCTGATAGAGAAGGCATTTTCCAGCAGCATCTTGTTCCACGCCACACTTCCAGAAAAAAGCTGACATTCCTCGAAGAGAGTGAGGTAAGCATTCTAAACTGCCCAGGAAACCCTCCTGACCTGAGCCCAACTGAGAATCTCTGGGCGATAACCACAGGTAGGATCGCAAAACAGGACTGTTCAACTGTGTAGAAGGTAACTGCTGGTGTTACGACCTGCTACCACCACGACGAAGGACCTGCCAGGGTAACTGCTGGTGTTACGACCTGCTACCACCACGACGAAGGACCTGCCAGGGTAACTGCTGGTGTTACGACCTGCTACCACCACGACGAAGGACCTGCCAGGGTAACTGCTGGTGTTACGACCTGCTACCACCACGACGAAGGACCTGCCAGGGTAACTGCTGGTGTTACGACCTGCTACCACCACGACGAAGGACCTGCCAGGGTAACTGCTGGTGTTACGACCTGCTACCACCACGACGAAGGACCTGCCAGGGTAACTGCTGGTGTTACGACTGCTACCACCACGACGAAGGACCTGCCAGGGTAACTGCTGGTGTTACGACCTGCTACCACCACGACGAAGGACCTGCCAGGGTAACTGCTGGTGTTACGACCTGCTACCACCACGACGAAGGACCTGCCAGGGTAACTGCTGGTGTTACGACCTGCTACCACCACGACGAAGGACCTGCCAGGGTAACTGCTGGTGTTACGACCTGCTACCACCACGACGAAGGACCTGCCAGGGTAACTGCTGGTGTTACGACCTGCTACCACCACGACGAAGGACCTGCCAGGGTAACTGCTGGTGTTACGACCTGCTACCACCACGACGAAGGACCTGCCAGAATGTGTTCAACACTGGTCGAGTCTATGTCAAAGCTTGTAGCAATGTTTATAACAGCATGGGGTTGTCACATCTCTTATCATTACAATCATTGGGCAGTGCTAAACCCGTAGGGACTATACGGAGCCTGTAGGGGGGGAGAGATGGAAGGTATTCAGGCTTGATTCAGGGAACTGAAGCACAGATTCAATTCCCTAGATCAAGAGCCCCTCACCAGCGGCAAGGAACCTCCCTTCAGGGGCTGTCTCTTACTAAATCATCTCACTGCCCTTGATTATTATGACATTTTCTTTGTCTGGGCTACCTGGTCCAGTGGCTAACACGACGGTCTGGAGTTTTGAGACTCTGATCGCGGACGGTCTGGAGTTTTGAGACTCTGATCGCGGACGGTCCGGAGTTTTGAGACTCTGATCGCGGACGGTCTGGAGTTTTGAGACTCTCTGATCGCGGATTCTAACCCCGCGCGTGGTATGCTTAAATAATTCAACAAATCTTTGATGACAATTGTGTCGTACAGGTCTAAACTGAGCTCAGTCGTCTACGACACAACTATCATCAAATATTTGTTAAGGGAAGATCCTGGACTTCACCTTACGAAACAGACAAAGGAAATGTTACAGTAATTATGGATAAAGTAGATTATAGTGGGAAAATAAACATGTTATAGAAGACGGGGGAACTTAAGTGCCACTTAATGTTCCATATAAACGTGTTGTTTCATCAGTGTCCCAGTTAATATGCGTACTACTGTAAAATTCTGGTGCAACATATCGGAACTTTGATTAAAATGTCTGGCCAGAGAGACGCCTCGTCTCTGTGTCGGAGATGAGGAAGCTGCAGAAACGTTTTCTCAATAAAAATGTTGCCCAAGTAGGATGAGGGAGACGTAGGGGAAGGAGGGAGGGGAGGAAAGGTAGGGGAAAGAGGGAAGGAAAGGTAGGGGGTGGAGGGGAGGGGAGGGAGGCTGGTGATATCTTTTAAACCTGTCAATTACCATCATCTTCCCAAGTGTCAAATATCTGACCTGAGGCTGTCACCTGTCTAATGTGTGTGTTGTGTGTGTGTGTGTGTGTGTGTGTGTGTGTGTGGTGTGTGTGTGTGTGTGTGTGTGTGTATGTGTGTGTGTGTGTTTGTGGGTGTTTGTGTGTGTGTTTGTGTTGGTTTATGTGTGTGTACTCACCTATCACCTTTTGGGTTGCAGGGGTCGGGGCCAAGCTCCGGGCCCCGCCTCTTCACTGATCGTACTGGTCATTTCCCCCCTGAACCTGAGTTTTATGTACCTCTTTTTTAAAGCTTGTATGGATCCTGCCACTACATCGTTCCCAAACTATTCCATTTCCCTGATCTCTGGGTAAAGAAAACTTCTAAACCCCTTTGTTTAATTGGTCTTCAGTTCCAACTGTTCCCTTGTTACGTGTCCAATCTCGGGAACATCCTGTCTTTGTCCCCTTGTCAATTCCTCTCGTATTTTGTATGTCGTTATCATGTCCCCCCTTTCTCCCCTGTCTCCAGTGTCGTCGGGTTTGTTTTCCCCTTTCCCCTCCCCTCATAGGACATACCTTTAGCTCTGGGACTAGTGTGTGTGTGTGTGGTGTGTGGGTGTGTGGTGTGGTGTTTTTGGTGTGTGTGTTGTTGGGTGTGTTGTGGTTTTTGTTGTGCGTTTGGTGTTTTATGTTTTGTGTGTGTTGTGTGTGGTGTGTGTGTGTTGGTGTGTGTTTTATGTGTTTTGTGTGTAGTGTGTGGTGTTGTTGGTTTGTGGTTTTTTTGGGTGTGTTTTGGTGTTGTTTTGTGTTTTTGTGTTTTTGGGTGTGTTTGTTGTGTGTGTGTGTGTGTGTGTGTGGTAAAAATACAATCCCCAGTACTAGCCCGGGGCCCTGCCTCCTTTACTATCACCCCCTAAACCCTTTGGGGTTAACATTTGTCCCCTAAGATGAGCCTCGGCTCCTTTCCCCACACCTTCCGTCTCCACTTGATAACCCCGGGTGAGTATTTTCCCCCCCTAATCGTGTTCTCTGTCCCCCCTTATGACTGCTAATTTTTCCCTGCTTTATCTTAAACCATTTTTTCACTAGTATTAACGGTTGTTCCAAAACCCCCTTCATCTTCTGTCTTGTACATTCTTTTTCTCATCACTCTTTTCCCTTCCCCTCTTGGGAACAGATTAAAATTTGAGGACTTAATGAAAAACATCTGTGTGTGTGTGTCTCTCTCCCTTCCCTCCCTTTCCCTCCCCTCTTCCCTCCATCCCCCCCCTCCCTCCTCCTTCCCCCCCTCTTTTCTTCCCTTCCCTCCCCTCAACCGCTTTGCTAAAATTTTTAAAAAAAACAAAGGGGATAAAAATCATGTGGCCCTAAATACTGTTTTGGACCTGTTGTCTAGTTTTGACCTGTTTTTTGTTGTGACCTGATTGTCTGTTTTGACGTTTTTCTAGTTGTGACCTGATTGTTAGTTGTGACCTGATTGTCTAGTTTTGATGTTTTTTGTTTTGACCCGATTGTTGTTGTGACCCCATTTTTATGTTTTGACCGATTTTGTTGTGACTGATTTTCTAGTTTGATGATTGTTGTTGTGACCTGTTGTCTGTTGTGACCCGTTGTTTAGTTGTGCCCGATTTTTGTTGTGACCTGATGTCTGTTTTGGGCCTGATTTTTAGTTTTGCTGATTGCTGTTGTGCTGATTGTTAGTTGTGATGATTGTCGTTGTGACTGATTGTCTGTTTTGCCTGATTGTTGTTGTGACCCGATTGTTGTTTGGACCCCATTGTCTAGTTGTGACCCCATTGTTAGTTGTGACCTGTTGTCTAGTTGTGACGATTGTTAGTTGTGACCTGATTTTTCTGTTGGGACTGATTGTATAGTTGTGACTGATTGTTAGTTGTACCCCATTTTATGTTGTGACCCCTTGTTTAGTTGGACCCGATTGTCTAGTTGTGGGCCTGATTGTTGTTGTGACCTGTTGTCTAGTTGTGACCCCTTGTTAAATTGTGACCCGTTGTCTAGTTTTTTTGATGTTGTCTAGTTTGACTGATTGTCTAGTTGGACGGATTGTTGTTGTGACCTGTTTTTTTAGTTGTGACTGTTGTTAGTTTTGCTGATTGTCTGTTGTGACCCGATTGTTGTTGTGACCTATTGTTAGTTGGCCTGATTGTCTAGTTGTGACCTGATTGTTTGTTGTGCCTGATTGTATAGTTGTGACCGTTGTTAGTTGTGCTCATTTCTAGTTGTGCCTGATTGTCTAGTTGTGACTGATTGTTTTTAGTTGTGACCCCATTTTTAGTTGTGACCGTTTTTCTAGTTTTGCCTGATTGTTAGTTGTGCGTTGTCTATTGTGCTGTTGTCTTGTTGTGACCCGTTGTTTAGTTGTGACCCCATTGTTAGTTTTGATGATTGTCAGTTGTGATGATTGTTGTTGTGACCTGATTGTTATTGTGCCGATTTTATAGTGGGACCCCATTGTTGTTGTGACCCGTTGTTGTTGTGCCTGATTGTTAGTTGTGACCTGATTGTTAGCTGTGACCCGTTTGTTGTGTTGATTATTGGGTGACTGATTGTTAGTTTTGACCGATTGGTGTGGTCTAGTTTTGATCTGATTTTCTAGGGTGTGATTGTCTAGTTGTTTTTACCGATTGTTATCTGGCCGCTAGTTGGATTGATTATCAGCGGGACTGATTGTTAGTTGTGCCTGATTTCTGTGACCCCGCAGTTTGATTGATTATCTACGGTGACCCGTTGTCTAGTTGTGACCTGATTGTCTGTGCCCGTCTGTTGTGTTGATTATCTGCGGGGACCGTTGTTGTTGTGACCCCGATTGTCTTAGTCTAGTTGTGATCGTTATCTCGGTGACCCGATTGTTAGTTGTGACTGATTTTTCTGTGACCCGTTAGTTGGTTGATTTCTGCTGCTGATTTTGTTTTGATGATTGTTAGCTGTGATGTCTGTTGTTTGTTTTTTAGCGGTGCCTGATTTTTGTTGGGCCCGATTGTTTGTTGTGACTGATTTTTTAGTTGTGACTGATTGTCTGTTGTGACCTGATTTTAGTTGTGACCGATTTTTTGTGGAACCCCTTTTAGTTGTGCCCGATGTTAGGGGGACCTGATTTTTCTAGTTGTGACTTTATTGTCTGTTTGAACCGATTGTAATGATGTGAGATGTCTAGTTGTGACCCGTTGTTGTTGTGACCTGATTGTTTTGTGACCCGATTTTCAGTGTGGGGTGTTAGTTGTGTTGATTTATGCTGACCTGATTTTTCTGTTGTAAAGATTGTCTGTGAATGTTAGTTGTGACCATTATCAGCGGTGCCTGTTTTTTTATTGTGACCTGATTTTTCTGTGACCTGTCTGTTGTGATTGATTATCAGCGGTGACTGTTGTTAGTTGTGACCTGATTTTTTTGGGCCGTTAGTTGTGATCTGTTATCACGGGATGATTGTTAGTTTTGCCGTTGTCTGGTTTTTAGTTGTGATCTGATTTTCTAGCGGGCCTGATTTTAGTTTTGACCCCGATTGTCTGTGATGTTAGTTGTGTTGATTATCTGCGGGACCCCGATTGTTAGTTGTGACTGATTTTCGGACTGTTGTGTTTATTGTTATCTGCGGTGACTGTTGTTAGTTGTGACCTGATTTTTGTGTGCCGTTAGTTGGATTGATTTAGCGTGATGATGTTGTTGTTGCCCGATTGTTGCTGTGAGTTTTTGTGATCTGTTTTAGCGGTGACCGATTGTTAGTTTTGACGATTGTCTGTTGGACCTGTTGTTTAGTTTTGACCGTTGTTGTGTGTTTTTTAGTTTTGATTGTTATTGCGGTGATGTTTTTTGTGGTGATGTTTGTTGGATGATTGTTTGGGCCTATTGTTGGTTTTGCTTTTTAAAACATGAAAATTATTGAAATATTAAAAATTTTTTTAAAAATTTTTTATTATTATTTTTTCTAAATCACTTTTGTTTGTTCTTTATTTTTCGTATAATTGAAAGCAACAAGATGTTTTTGTGTTTCTGATGTTTAAAGGGGGTTTTTAAAAATGTTAATGGTGTAAATGTTTTACATGTGTATCTGGTTTTATGTTTATGTTTTTCTGTGTTTACGGGTTTTTATAAAAGATTAAATGGGTTTTTGGTTAATGATGATTTTGATGTTAAAAAGTGTTCAGATTAAAGGGGGGGTTTTTTAAAAAATTTTTATGGGGGTTACTGTGTTAAAGATGTTAAAAGATTTAATGTGTTCATTTGATACGGGTGTATAAAGATGTATAATGGGTATACTGATGTAACAGATGTATAATGTGAAAGAGTTACAAGATGTTTTTGGTGTATAAATGTTGTATTCATGAGTAATACTTCGATGTATAAAGATGTTGACATGGTGTATACAGATGTATTTCATGTATACATTGATGTATACATGATGTATACATCGAAGTTGTAGACTTCGGTTGTATACATGATGTATTCATGATGTTTACATGATGTAGACAAGATGTTATTCACTTGGTGATATACAAGATGTTACTGTATACATGATGACTTTATCATGGATGTATGACATGATGTATACAAGATGTTTACATGGTCGTATTCATGATGTATACATGATGGATACATGATGTATACAAAGATTGTATACATGGTGTTATTACATGATGTATACATGATGTATAATGATGTATTCAAGATGTATACAAGATGTATCGCATGGTGTATACATGATTATACAAGACGTATAAGGGTGTTTACTTGATTTATAAAGATGTATACATGGTGGTATACAGGGTGTATAAAAGATATGTTTACGCATATGTATACTTGTGGTGTTTAAATGTGTATACATGATGTTACTTGATGTATGCAAGATGTATTCAGATGGCATTTACATGTGTATGCATGTATGTATACCAAGATGTAAAACATGAGTGTATACATGGTGTTTACATGGTGATTAACATGTATACATGGTGTTTACAATGGTGTATACTTGATGTATACAGGTGTATAATGTATACATGGGTCGTATGCATGTTGTATACATGATGTATACAAGATGTACACATGGTGTATAAACTTGGTAGTATACATGGATACATGGTTGTATACATGTATACATGGTGTATACATGATGTATACATGAATGTATGATACTCTCAGATGATTGTACACATGGTGGTTTTTACATGGTGTATACTTGGTGTATACATGGTGTATACAAGTACTACTTGGTGTATACATGATTGTATACATGATGTATACAAGATGTATTACATGGTTGTATAACTTGTTTTAATGGTGTATACATGATTAATACATGGGTGTATACATGGTGTAATACATGTATACATGGTGTATTACCATGATGTATACATGGTGTATAGCAATGGTGTATACATGTGTGATACATGGTAGTAATAATACATCGATGTTATACATGGGTTTTACATGGTGTATTCATGTATACATAGGTGTATACTAATGGTGTATTCATGTATACATGTGTATACATGATGTATACAAGATGTACACATGGTGTATACATGTGTATACAAGTATTCTGGTTGTTATACATTGGTGTATACATGATGGTATCAAGATGTACACATGGTGATTTAACTGGTGTATACATGGTGTATACATGTTACATGGTGTATACATGAATGTATTTCATGGTGTATAAATGGTGTATAACATGATGTATACATGGGTGTATAACATGATGCTATACATGGTGTTTACATGATGTATAACATGGTGTATACATGCGCTATACCATGTATAATGGTGTATACATGATAGTATAATGGTGTATACATGGTGCTATTAAATGTGTATAAATTGTGATATACATGAGTTGTACGATGCGTGCTATACATGAGTGACTATACACTGTATACATAGGTTAAAATGTGTATACATGGTGGATACTAAGCATGGTTGGATATCATGGTGTATACATGTATCGATGTGTGTGTATACATTGATGTATACATTGGTGTATACATGATGTATACATGGTGTATACATGGTGTATAATGGTGTATACACTTGATGTATACATGGTGTATAAATAGATGTTTACATGGTGTATACATGTGTGTTATACCCATGGTGTCATCATGGTGTATTTCATGGTGACTATACTATGATGAATACTTGGTGTATAATGGGTGTATTCATGTGTAAAATGGTGTATACATGATGTATACTTGGTTGTATACATGTATGTGTTATTATAATGATGTACTACTAGGGTGTATTAATTGGTGTTATACATGACGTATACTTGGTGTAATACATGGTGTATAATGATGATATACATGGTGCTATACATGGTGTGTATAAATGATGTATTCATGGTGTATAAATGATGTAAAATGTGTTTACATGATGTAACATGGTGTATAATTGATGTTATAAATGGTGTATACTTGGTGTATACATGGGTGTATCATGATGATACATGGTGTATTACTGGTGTATAACATGATGTATACATGCGTGTTATACATGGTGTATACTTGTGCATTTACATGGTTGTATACATGGTGTATAACATGGTGTATACATGGTGTATTACATGATGTTACATGGTGTATACATGGTATACAGCAGCAATACATTTACAAGCACAATCTGGAAAAGCCCTTTTGTGTTGAGGCAGTGGTTGACTTAACTGGGGGAGGAAGGGGGAGTGAAGGGTCTTGATACAGGAACTGGAGCTGCCCTTTCTTTCCCTTGGATCAATAACACTGATTTGTGTGCGTTAGTAATAAAGCGATCGCATCTTCTAGATTATATTGATTCCTCCTGTAGCATCTCGCTGAGAATATTGATCTCCTGTAGCATCTCCTCGAGTTATTGATGAGTCTATCTGTAGCATCTCTAGAGTATATTGGGATCGCTCCTGTAGAATACTCTAGAGTTATATTGATCCTCCTGTAGCATCTCTAGAGTATATTGATCCTCCTGTAGCATCTCTAGAGTATATTGATCCTCCTGTAGCATCTCTAGAGTTATTGATCATCCGGTAGCAATCTCTAAGAGTATATTGTTCCCCTGTTACATCTCTGAGTATATTGATCCTCGCCTGTAGCAGTTCTAGAGTTTATTGATCCTACGGTAGCTTATTAGAGTATATTGATCCTCTGTAAATCTCTAGAGTATTTATTGATCCTCCTGTAGGCATCTCTAGAGAATATTGATGCATCCTTTAGCAATCTCTCGAGTAGATTGATCGCCGGGAGCATCTCTAGAGGTTTATTGATCCTCCCTGTAGCTCTGCTAGAGTATATGATCCTCCTGTAGCATCTCTAGAGTATATTGCATCCTCCTGTGTAGCATCTCTAGAGTATATTGATCCTCCTGTCGCATCTTCTAGAGAATATTGATCTCCTGTAGTTTCTCTGAGTATATTGATCCTCCTGTAGCATCAGCACTAGAGTATATTGTTCCTCCTGTTAGCATCGCTCTAGAGTATATTGATCTCCTGTAGCATCTTAGTGAAATTTTGATCCTCCTCTAGCCTAGTTTATAGTATCTAGACATCTATGCATCTGAATATAGCATCTAGATATAGCATCTAGTAATCTAGCATTAGATCTAGCACTCTAGTATATAGCATCTAGAATCTAACAATCTAGATCTAGTATTTAGTAATCTAGCATCTAGTATATAGTATATAGCATCTAGTATCTAGCATCTAGCATCTCAGATTAGGAACTAGCATCTAGTATTAGCATCTAGTATCTAGCTCATCTGTGTTATTCTAGTATCTAGCATCTAGAATCTAGAATCTAGTATCTAGCTATCCACGTATTCTAGCATCAGAATTTGTATTCTAGCATATTAGTGTCTAGTCATCGTAGTATTATCCGTGATTAAGGGGCCCTCTAGTATCTTGTATCTAGCTCTAGTATCTAAGTTTCTAGATCTAGCTATCTAGTATCTTGTATCTAGTATCTAGCATCTAGTATCTAGCTTTAGTAACTAGTATCTAGCATTCCTAGTATCTAGCATTTGAGTAATTCTTGCATCTAGTATCTAGTTTCCAGCATAGTATCTAGTATCTAGCATCTTGTATCTAGCACCTTAGTATCTAGCATCTGAGTACTCTAGCATTAAGTATCTAGATTCTAGTAATCTAGACTCTAGATATCTAGTATCTAGCCCTCCAGTAATCTTGTATCTAGTAATCTAGTCTAGTATACTAGTATTTGCATCTGTGTTTAGCATTGTATCTAGCATCTAGTATCTAGCCTCTAGTAAATCTAGTTTCTGGCATCTAGTATCTCAGGCAATCTAAGATCTAGTATCTAGTATATAGTTATCTAGCCTGCTAGTATCTAGTATTTAGCATTCTTAGTATTAGTATTTCGCCATTCTGAGTTTCGCATCTATATCTAGCAAAAACAGTCTAAATACACGAAACGACAGGAGAGACGAGATGTTTCCTCCACGGAAGCAGCAGAGAGGCAGAGGAGAGAGAGAGAGAGTGAGAGAAGGAGAGAGAGAGAGAGAGAGATGAGAGAGAGTGAGAGAGAGAGCAGCAAGGCTGAAAGCTCCGACAGCAAATGACTGCTAACAGCAAATTCACCCTGTCCAATCTGCAAGCAGCGAGAGAGAGAGAGAGGAGCGAGAGAGATGAGAGATGAGTGAGAGAGAGGGTGAGATGGAGAGACGAGAGAGAGAAGAGAGCACAAGGTGGCAGCTCTGACATTCATGTTACTTTACCAGCTCCCCCTGACTACTGGAAAAGCAGCGAGAGAGAGAGTGAGAGAGAGATGAGAGAGAGAGAGAGAGAGAGAGCATAAAAAGGCTGGCAGCTCTCTGACATCAGTGATTCGTAACAGTCACCCCTTGACACCCACTGTGAAACAAAGCGGGCAGGTAGTTTACAAGTGCTGGCAGCCAGTACATAACTCTGCACAGCGAAGTACAGTGACAGGTGGATCTGATTTTACTACCTATAATAGTTATATTAATGAGTCTGAATAATAATAATATAATGTAATTTTCCATTGTAGCTGTAAATAAAAACACCAGCAAACATTAAAATTATATCAGAAAAAAAAATATACCTAATATTTACTGTTGACCCTTTTTTGATGGTCACAATACGTGTCTCTTCCCTCCCCCTTTCTCCGCAACGCGGCACTGTGTACCCATTTGGGTTTAGCGATAATCTCCCTTAACCATTGTTTATTAGGCACTCCCCGCTCCCATCCCCCTCATTACTTCCACTTCCTCTCACCTCCTAACCTCCCCTCCCATCACATCCCCTTCCATTTCTCCGCCCCCCATCCCATACACCCTCATGGCCGCATCACCCTACCTCGTTATGTAGATCGCAGGCCGCAAAAAATTTATTCGCTTAATCGGGGATCTCAGCAGAGATACCTCCCATCCCCCTCTTGAACCACCCCCCTCCCCATTCTCATAGAGCCTAATTGGTCTTTTTCCCACCCTCCATCCCTCCCTCCCTCCCCTTCCTTCCTTCCCTCCCTCAGTCCTTCCATCCATCTCTATTGTTATTATCCATAATTCCTCACCCAGCAGACAGTCAGCGCTGTCAGCAAATTCTTCATTTGATGACCCCCGCGCTCGCCAACGCCCTTTGTATCTTGTGGTTGTCTGCTTCTCAAGACTAATTACTTGAATGACAGCAGCCTGACTGACATACTCTGACACTTTCCAGGAGACTGACGGACTTCCTGACACACGCTGATTATTCGCTGTAAATTGATATGCTGCCACTCTGTGACACTCGATGATACAAGATGATACTCGCTGACATATTCGCTGAGGGGTGCCAAGGACACCTGGTTGCTCGGTTCACCAAGGTGTACTGGAAAAGTTATGTCGCCAGCCAGAGGAAACACAGCAGCTACCAACATGTCGCCAGCAAGAGGCAACATCAGCATCTACCAAACATGTCGCAGCCAGAGGCAACACAGCAGCTACCTAACATGTCGCGGCACAGAGGCAACACAGGAAGCTTACAACATGTCGCCAGCACGAGGCAAAATAGCAGCTAACCAAACATGTCGCCAGCCAGAGGCAACACCGCAGCTACCAACTTGTCGCCAGCCAGTGGCCAACAACTGCAGCTTCAACATGTCGCCAGCCAGAGGCAAAACAGCAGTACCAACATGTCGCCAGCCTGGAGGCACACAGTAGATTCACAACATGTCGCCAGCAGAGGCAACTCATTAGCTTCAACATGTCGCCAGCCTGAGGCACACAGCGGGCTACTCAACATGTCGCCAGCCAGAGGCACACAGCAGCTTTCCAACATGTCGCAGCCGGAGCAAAACAGTAGCTTACCAACATGTCCCAGCCAGAGGGCAACACAGTAGCTACAACATGTCGGCCCAGGCCAGGGGCAACACAGCGAGCTACCCAACATGTCGCCAGGCCGAGGCAACACAGCAGCACAACATGTCGCCAGCAGAGGCAACACTGTAAGCTACCACTTGTCGCCAGCCAGAGGCATCACAAGTAGTACCACATGTCGCTGCAGAGGCAAACAGTAGCTACCAATGTCTCCAGCCAGAGGCAAAACAGCGCTACAACATGTCGCCAGCAGAGGCAAAACGCGGCTACCAACATGTCGCCAGCCAGAGGCCACACAGTAGCTACCAAACATGTCGCCAGCAGGGGAACATCAGCAGCATACCAAACTTGTCTCGCCACGCCAGAGCAACACAGTAGCTCCAGGATCATGTCGCAGCCAGAGGCAACACAGCGGCTACCAAACATGTCGCCAGCCAGAGGCAACCACAGCGGCTACCAACTGTCGCCAGCCAGAGGCCACACAGAAGCTACCAACATGTCGGCCAGCCAGAGGAAATCACAGCAGCTACCAACATGTCGCCAGCAGAGCATACAGCAGCTACCAACTTGTCGCAGCCGAGGGCACCACAGCAGCTTCCAACAGTCGCAGCAGAGGGCAACACAGCAGCTACACAACATGTCGCCAGCCAGAGGCAACACAGCTGCTACCAAACTTGTCGCAGACAGAGGCAAACACAGCAGTACCAACATGTCGCCAGCCAGATGGTACACAAGCAGCTACCAACATGTCGCCAGCCAGTGGCAAACACCAGCGAGCTGTACAACATGTCGCCAGCCAGAGGTCAAACAACCAGCAGCTTTTTTTTTACCAACATGTCGGCCTAGCCAGAGGCAACACAGCAGTGACCAACATGTCGCCAGGCCAGAGGCAACACAGCAGCTACCAAATGTCGCCAGCCGCAGAGGCAACACCGCAGGGTCTAAGCAAACATGTCGCAGCCAAGAGGCAACACAGCAGCTTTAGACCCAATTGTCGCCAGCCAGAGGCAAACACAGCAGCTACCATCATGTCGCCAAGCCCAGAGGCAACAACAGGCAAGCTTCCAACATGTCGCCAGCCAGAAGGGCAAACAAAGCAGCTACCAACATGTCGCCAGCAGACTGTAGCAAGCACAGCAGCTTACAACATGTCGCCAGCCAAGAGGGCAACACATCAGCTACACATGCGCCAAGCCAGAGGGCAAAACACAGCAGGCTACAACATGTCGCCAGCCAGGATGCAACACAGCAGCTCCAACATGTCGCCAGAGAGGCAACACAGCGGCTACCAACATGGCGCCATGCCAGAGAGCAACCAGCAGCTACCAACATGTCGCCAGCAAGAGTAAACACAGCAGCTACCAACATGTCGCCAGCCAGAGGCAACACAGCTCAGTACCAAAATGTCGCAGCCAGAGGAAACACAGCAGCTACCAAACATGTCGCCAGCCAGAGGCAACACAGCAGTACCCAACATGTCGCCAGCCAGAGGCAAACACAGCAGCTACAACATGTCGCCAGCTCAGAGGCAAACACAGCGCTAACCAACATGTCGCCAGCCAGAGGAACACAGCAGCTACCAACATGTCGCAGCCAGAGGCAACACAGGTCAGCTACAACATGTCGCCACAGAGGCAACACAGCAGCTACCAACATGTAGCCAGCCAGAGGCAACACAGAGCTACCAACATGTCGCAGCCAGAGGCAACACGCAGCTACCCAACATGTCGCCGCCAGAGGAACACAGCAGTACCAATTGTCGCCAGCCAGAGGCAAACACAGCAGCTCACCAACATGTCGCTGCCTGAGGCAACACAGGCAGCTACCAACATGTCGCAGCCAGAGGCAACCAGCAGTACCAACATGTCGCCAGGCCAGAGGCAACACAGCAGCTACAAAATGTGACAGCAGATGGCTAACAGCAGCTACCAACATGTCGCCAGCACGAGGCAACACGCAGCTACCAACTGTCGCCAGCAGAAGGCAAAAAAGCAGCTACCACCACATCGTCGCCAGCCATGAGGCAACACTAGCAGCTACCAACCATGTCGCCAGCCAGAGGCAACACAGCAGCTCACCAACACTGTCGACAGCCTGAGGCAACACAGTAGATACCAACATGTCGCCAGCCAGAGGAGACACAGCAGATTACCAACATGTCGCCAGCCGGAGGCAACACAGTGCAGTACCAAATGTCGCCAGCCAGAGGAAACACAGCAAGTATACCAACATGTCGCACCCCACAGCAGAGGAACACAGCTGCTACCAACATGTTCGCTCAGCCGAGGCAAAACTGCAGCTCCAAATTGTCGCAGCCATGAGGCAACACAGCAGCTACCAACATGTCGCCAGCCAGAAGGCAACACAGCAGCTACCAACATGGTCGCCAGCCAGAGGCAACACAGCAGTACCAACATGTCGTCCCAAGCCAGAGGCAACCACAGCAGCTACCAACATGTCGCAAGCCAGAGGCAAACACAGCAGTACCAACATGTCGCCAGCAGAGGCAAACAGCAGTACCAAGACATGTTCGCAGCCAGAGGCAACACAGCAGCTACCAACATGTCGCCAGCGACGGCAAACACAGCAGTAACAACATGGTCGCAGCCAGAGACAAAACAGCAGCTACAACATGTCGCAGCCAGAGGCAAACAGCAGCTACCAACATGTCGCCAGCCAGAGGGCAACACAGCAGCTACCAACATGTCGCCAGCAGGAGGGCCAACCACAGCAGCTACCAAAACATGTCGCCAGCCACGAGGCAAACCAGCAAGCTACCAACATGTTCGCCAGCAGAGGCAACACAGCAGCTTCCAAACATGTCGCAGCCAGAGGGCACATCACCAGCAGCTACCTAGCATGTCGCCAGCCAGAGGCCACACAGCAGAGCTTACCAACATTGATCGCCAGCCAGAGGCAACACAGTCGCTGTACAACATGTTTCGCAGCCCGAGGCAACACAGCAGCTCCCCACATGTCGCCGCCAGAGGCAAACAGGCAGCTTACAACATGTCGGCCAGGGGGCCAGGAGGCAACCACAGAGTACCAAATGTCGCCAGCCACGAGGAAACACAGCAGCTACCTACATGTCGCCAGCAGGGCAACACAGCAGCTACCAACATGTCGCAGCCAGAGGGGCAACACAGCAGGCTACCAACATGTCGGCCTGCAGAGGAACACAGCAGCTACCAACATGTCGCCAGCAGATGGCAACACAGCTAGCTACCAACATGTCGCCAGCCAGAGGCAACACAGCAGCTACCACATGTCGCCAGCCAGAGGCAACACAGTAGCTACCAAACATGTCGCCAGCCAGAAGGCAAAAAAACACTGCAGCACAACATGTCGCCAGCCAGAGGCGACACAGCAGATTCCAAACATGTCGCCAGCCAGAGGCAAAAACAGCAGCTAACACATGTCGCCAGCCAGAGGCAACAAAAGCAGCTTCCAACATGATCGACAGCCAGAGTGGCAACACAGCAGGCTACCAACACTGTCGCAGCCAGAGGTAAACACAGCAGCTACCAACATTGTCGCCCAGCCGAGGCAACACAGAGCTACCAACATGTCGCCAGCCAGAGGCAACACAGCAGCTACCAACATGTCGCCAGCCAGAGGCAACCAGCAGCTACCAACATGTAACCCGCCGCTTCCCACCTGAGCTACCAACCAACAATGAATATCACAATAATGACGAACACTGAAAATAAAGTATTGAAGAAGAGGGGCGAAAAGAAGGGCGTCCAGAAGAAGGAGGTCTCACAAGAAGGAGTCCACAAGAAGGAGTCCCAGAAGAAGGAAGTTCCACAAGGAAGTAGTCCACAGAAGGAGTCTCAGAGAAGGAGTCCACAAGAAGGAGTCGCCCAAGAGGGTTCAGAAGAGGAGTCCACAAGAGTGAGTCCAGAAGAAGGAAGTCCACAAGAAGGATGTCACAAGAAGGAGTCCACAAGAAGGAGTCCACGAGAGGAAGGAGTCACAAGAAGGAGTCCACAAGAAGGAGTCAGAAGAAGGAGTCCCATGAAGGAGTCACAAGAAGGGTGTTCCAAAAGAAGGAGTCCAGAAGAAGGAGTCACCAAGAAGGAGTCCAAAGAAGGAGTCCGCACAAGAAGGAGTACAAGAGGAGTCCACAAGAGGAAGTCCACCAGAAGGAAGTCCACAAGAAGGAGTCACTACTAGAGGAGTCCAGAAGAAGAGTCCACAAGTAGGAGTCCACAAGAAAGGAGTCAGAAGAAGGAGTCCCAGAAGAAGGAGTCCACAAGGTAGGAGTCCAGAGGAGTCCACAAGAAGGAGTCCACAGAAGGAGTCACAAGAAGGAGTCACAAGAAGGGTCACAAGAAGGAGTCCACCAAGAAGGAGTCCACAAGATGGAGTCCACAAGAAGGAGACCACAAGAAGGAGTCCACACGAAGGAGTCCACAGAATGGAGTTCACAGATGGTGTCCACAAGAAGGAGTCCACAAGAAGGAGTCACAAGAAGGAGTCACAAGAAGGAGTCACAAGAAGGAGTCCACAAGGAAGGAGTCCACAAGAAGGAGTCCCACAAAAAAAAGGGGGGGGGGGAAAAAGGAGTCAACAGGGTCCACAGAAGGAGTCCACAAGTAGGAGTCCACAAGAAGGAGTCCACAAGAAGGATGTCCACAATGAAGGAGTCTCAAGGAGGAGTCCACAAGAAGGAGTCCACAAGAAGGAGTCCACAAGGAAGGAGTCCACAGGATTCCACAAGAAGGAGTCACAAGACGGAGTCCACAGTAAGGAGTCACAAGAAGGAGTCCACAGGAGTCACAAGAAGGAGTCCACAAGGAGTCCACAAGAAGGAGACTCACAAGAAAGAAGGAGTCCACAAAGAGAAGGATAGCTCCTCAACGAAGAAGGAGTCCACAAGAAGGGAAGGTCCACAGGAGGAGTCCACAAAAGAGGATCACAAGAAGAAGGAGTCCACAAGGAGTCCATAAGGAGTTCACGAGGAGTCCACGAGGACTCCATAAGGAGTCCACAAAAAGAAGGAGTCCACAGAAGGAGTCCAAAGGAGTCCACCATAGCAAGAGATCTTTTAGATAAACTGGTTGAGAGAACCAACAGGCTTGATGAATCAGACACTCTTATAACACCTGAGCATCTACAATGTATCAATTAAGTAAGTTCTGCAGGAGAGTCAATATCTGACCAGTAATGAACACCATATTGACCAGGATTGGTTTTTGTAGGAGATGCAGGATCTTGGATGATGAAGGTTGTGTTAGTGTTTCACTGGTGAGGATGAGAGGATGAATCCTGCAGCACATTGGACTGGTGAAGATTGTAGTGTTCAACTGGAGGAGGAGATGTGAATCTGCAGCACCTTGGACTGGTGAAGGGTGTGTAGTGTTCACTGGGAGGAGGAGAGGAGAACCTGCAGAACCTTCATCTCGCTGAAGGATGTGTAGTGCTTTAAATAGGAGGAGGAGAGGGTGAATTCTGCAGAACCTTGGACTGCTGAAGGATTGTGTAGTGTTCACTGGGAGGTGGAGAGGGTGAATCCTGCAGAACCTTGGACTGGTGAAGGATTGTGTAAGTGTGATATGGGGAGGACAGTGCATTCCTGCACTGGAAAAATAGGAATGAAGAAGCGAGCAATAGACAGACGGCGCCTCTTGGATATCTCAGGACTGGTCAGAGATGGATGGATACCACTGGGAGAAGCTGCCCAAGTCTCATAGGAATCCGGGGGACCCGTGTGTTGCAGAATGCAGAAGTGCCTGAAGGGTGTGCTGTGGTGTGAGTGTCGCATCAACACCGCTACCTTCAGATGTGGCATGTCAGGGGCAGTGTGTGTTGATGGTAAGGTTTATCCTCCTTTTGCAAAGTCCAGAGAATTTAATTCTATTAGTGGAGTGCTGACATAACTTGTATGTTAACAAATTAACAGGCTGTGAATAGTATACTCACGTAATTATGGTTGCAGGGGGTCCGGTCATAGCTCCTGGCCCGCCTTCTTCACTGGTCGAGTGTGTGGGGGGGGGATGGGAGGCTCGGAGTCTACCAGAGCTTCTAAATGAGCCTTATTACGTGTCTCTGGAGAAGGTTATGATGTCTGTCCAGAAAGCCAAGAGTTATCTTCCTAATGATAAGCTCTTCGTGTGTGTGGCCACATTACTAAACTAAGAAGAGGGCGGATTAGTGCATCCAATGAGTCTTTTAAGTGTGCCTGATATTTCAATACACTTTGTACAGAAACATTTATCCGGAACTGAACGTTTGTACAATAATTAAATCACTTAGTGTCACTCACTCCAATGTGAGGGACGGATTACTCGTCTTTTGTATTCAATTTCTACAGTTTCCATTATGACTTGAATTTGTATGATTAAAAGCCACTGGATGGCGAAACGTCTATAAATAAAGATAATCCCCCAACACCCTAAAAGCGATGGTATCTTTATGAGGCATCCAGTTCCTGGAGCTGAACACTCTTCTCCAGGCTGATGGGGGAATGGACAACCTCAATTACTTTTTTCCTTTCCAAGTTAGGACTGATTACACCATTTTATTTCACTCTACACCTGCTGCATCAGTATTTGACTGAAGAAGTTACTGTGTGAGGCGAAAACCAATTCATCAATAAAGATACCCAAATGTTGTACACTGTATGTACAACATGTTGTATTGTAACCATTCACGTACAAGACAAGATGGGGTAAGTATACAGCAAGGTAAGAAACTAGACGTTGATGCAGGGTGCACACATCCGCAAACCATCCCAGTGATTGTTGCCTGCTCAATTGAAGGACTACAGGACCTTCAATTTTCGAATCACAGATGTTCCATAGTCGCAGTTTCTAATCACGGATGCGTGCAACAGAATACTGGAAGACACTGGACCAGTCTTACTGTGACTGGGGGTGCTGCAAGGATCCGTACTCCTGTCAATGCACAGTTTACCGTGGTGGGGTAGCTGCACGGATCCCGTATTCCTGTTAACATGACTAGTCTTACCTTGATGGGTTGCTGCACGGCTCCAGTACTTCCTGTAACAGGACTAGTCTTACCGTGAGGGGGGTTGTGCACGGCTCCCGTACATCCTGTACATGACTTGTCTTACCGTGATGGGGTTGCTGCACGGATCCCGTACTTCTGTCACATGACAGTCTTACGTTGATGGGGTTGCTGCACGGATTCCGTACTTCCTGTCACATGCCAGTCTTACCGTGATGGGGTTGCTGCACGGCTCCCGTACTTCCTGTCACATGACTACGTCTTACCGTGATGGGGTTGCTTGCACGGCTCCGTTACTTCCTGCCCCCATGATTGCCGTCTCCCGACATGTATCAGACTGGAGGGTCCACATGTTTGACAGCGCTGTGGTGGAATGATAAATGTGAGTGCAGTTCAAAGAAGACGAAGAGTGTCTCCTACATGAAGGCAGCATTTTTCCTGAGAGTGATTGTGCAAACTTCCAGGACTCCCTGGAGGAGTCAAGGTACAAGATCGCCCAGTGTACGGGGAGTAAATCAAAAAACATACCACGGGGGGGATAGAACCGCGATCAGCAGTCTAAAAACTCCGACCGTCGCTTTAGCCACTGGCCCACTGCCACAATAAGTTTATCCAACTAGGTATTTTTCATACTTAGTATGTTGCGGTTTTGGGGGGATTAAAAGTGGTTCGTCACGGCCACGCTAGCTGGAATTCGTCTGTAAAAAACTTGCTTTTGGGTCACAGGGGGCCTAGCTAACCTTCCTATGGTGAAAAATACCCCTAGTTGGATGAATCTTATTGTGTCTAGCGGGCCCCGTGGCAAACGCGACGGTCGGGAGTTTTGAGAGCTCTGACGCGGGTTCTTTCCCATCCGTGGTATGGTTTGTTTCAATGTGCATTCGATTTGGAGTCGAGAAGATCATTTTTTCGGTTTAAAAACCCCTTACACAGGAAAAAAAGTCGTTACAATTTCTGTCTATTCGGGTTATCTGGTTTTTTCCCCGCCCGGGTTTTGGTCCTTTTTTTTCTCTTTTTCCCACATAAAGACGCGTCTGGTGGAGGGTGTTCAAACCCCAGCGTCTCGTTTTTCCCTTAAGCTGGTCGTTTTTGCCAGTGTAGAAAAGCTGCACACTTTTCTTGTTTCCCCCCCCAGATTTGGATTCATAATATTTTTCCCCCCACTGACTCTGCGCGGGGTTAAGGGGCACCAAATTTCCCCCCGTCTTCCAAAAACTACGTTCATTCCCCCATAAATTCACAAGGTGAAGTCCAGGATCTTTCCTTAATTCACGGTGAATTTTGCAGTTGTTTGAGGGCAATTGTGTTGTCCTGGGTCTACCCGGAGAGTATTCGGGATCAACGCCCCCGTGGCCCCGGGCATGCCAGGCCCCCCGGTGGAACAGGGCCCGAGAATAGGTGTTAGCTGGGGCCCCACGTGCCCAACGTCGAACACAGCCCGGCTGATCCGGGGCCCCCGACTTTAAGTTTTGTCCCGCTCCCCTTAAAGGACCGGGTTTTTTTGGTAATTCCCCTTTTTCTTGGGGAGAGGCTGTTGAAAAGTCTTGGGCCCCGGCATTTCGGGGGTTTTTTCTTAGTGTCCCAATGGCCCCCCTACTTTTTATGGGGTTTTTTGCATCGCCCGCCCGGTTTATTTCGTAGGGGGTGATTTTTTTGTACAGATTGGGCCCTTCCTTCTAGGACTTCCAGTGGACAAGTGCTTCAAGTGTTCCCCGTAGTTTAGGGGTTGATAGAAAATTATATGGAGTAAAGGTTCTTGTACACTCTCTGATCTGCAATTTCATCTACAAAACCCATTGTCCTCAAAATTTGTTAATTTTACCATAATTAAGGGAAAAATCCCGGATTTTACCTTACGAAAAAGACAAAACAAATGCGAAAATGTTATAGTGGGGGAATGAAATGTTATAGAAGACGGGGGAACTACTGCCTCTTAAGCCCCGCACTTTCTCTACGACGAAAAAGTTTCAACTCTGTTCCGTCTTCCCTACTACCCCCCAAGGGCTTTCTAAACCCCCATGTTTTTTTTCCTCATTTAAAATTTTCCCCCC
>NC_069462.1:31218146-31250646 GCF_026875155.1 Cherax quadricarinatus
TTAATATAATAAAAATAAATAATAATAATAACAAATTTAATAATAATAATATAATAATATAATAATAAAGTAAATAAAAAAAATAATATAATAATAATAATAATAATAATAATAAAAAAAATAATAATAATAAAAATAATAAATATAATAATAATACTAATAATTATAATAATAATTAATAAAATTTAACAGAATAATAATATAATAATAATTAAAAATAATTTTAATAAATAATAATAATAATAATAACAGTAAAAAAATTTATATAATAATAATATTAATAAATAATAAAATAATAATAATAATAAAAAATAATTTTAATAATAATAATAATAAAAAATAATAATAATAATAATAATAATAATTAATAATAAATAATAATATAAAAAATAATAATAATAATAATAATAAAAATTAAAAATAATAAAAATTTATTTTAATAAAATAATAATAATAAAAATAAAAATAATTTAAAAATAATAATAAATAATAATAAAATAATAAAAAATAATAATAATATAAAAAAATAATAATAATAAAAAAATTTAATTTAAAAATAAAAAATAATAATAATAAATAATAATAATAATAAAAAATAATAATATAATTAATAATAATAATAATAATAATAATAATAACAAAAATAATAATAATAAAAATTTAATAATAATAATAATAATAAAATAATAAAAATAATAAAAATATAATAATAATAATAATAATAATAATAAAAATAATAATAATAAATAATAATAATCAAATAATAATAATAATAATAATAATAATAATAATAATAATAATAATAATAATAACAGTAATAAAAATTTAATAATAATTAATAATAATAATAATAATAATAATAAATAATAATAATCTTTAATTGTACAAGTACGTGATACAACTTATACAGCCATAGCTGCATCAATGAATATATATATAGAAAGCCGTTAAATTATGCTGGGCTTTTCCCCGAAAATTAGGTCAATTTTGTCCCCAGGATGCGACCCACACCAGTCGATCCTCCCATTATTACCCATCTTGAATGTGCTTAGCAAGCAGAAAATGGAAAATACATGTATTCTCCAGAGGAATTAACACGGAGGTGGTGTTGTGTGCTGGATCCACCAGGCTGTAAGTGCCACAACTTGACGCTATACACGCCACCGTGCAAACAAATGACAGTCGGAAAAAATTTACATAAGCTGACTGCAAACTTCGGGAAGTGAAAAAAAAATTGACCAATGCAGTGTACTTGTTGTGTTTGCTGAGCGAACACATAAAAAAACAGGACTTGGCACCTGTGGAGAGCGACAAGTGCCTTTAAGAGTATTAAATGTAACTTCAGAATAACAAAAGAGCATCGCGAGTGTCGTAGAGGGTATTAAATGAGATTCTATCCAGAATAACAAATGAGCATCACCAGTTTATCTCCGAGAATATTGAATATAACTTAAAAATATTATTAAGGATCCAGGTGGAGAGATATATTTAAGGTGTCAGAAGTATTTAAAGCACACAAAAGTACTTACAATATGTTTAATAAGAGAGGAAGGTACATCACCTTCTATATTATTGTTAAGTTACGTGGAGGACACAGAGTAGGATTGTGCAAGAAGGAGAGTTTAGGAAGACCAGGGGCTGTGTAGACCCAGTGTTTATACTGAGGTGGATACTGGGGTTTAGGAAGACCAGGGGCTGTGTAGACCCAGTGTTTATACTGAGGTGGATACTGGGGTTTAGGAAGACAGGGGACTGTGTAGACCAGTGTTTATACTGAGGTGGATATGGGGTTTAGGAAAACCAGGGGCTGTGTTAGACCCCGTGTTATACTGAGGTGGATACTGGGGTTTAGGAAGACCAGGGGCTGTGTAGACCCGTGTTTATACTGAGGTGGATACTGGGGTTTAGGAAGACAGGGGTGTGTAGACCAGTGTTTATATTTAGGTGGATACTGGGGTTTAGGAAGACCAGGGGCTGTGTAGACCAGTGTTTACACTGAGGTGGATACTGGGGTTTAGGGAAAACCGGGGCTGTGTAGACCCCGTGTTTATACTGAGGTGGATACTGGGTTTAGGAAAACCAGGGGTGTGTTTGGGCCCAGTGTTTATGAGGTGGATACTGGGGTTTAGGAAGGGAAACCAGGGGCTGTGTAGACCCAGTGTTTACACTGAGGTGGATACTGGGGTTTAGGAAGACCAGGGGCTGTGTAGACCCAGTGTTTACACTGAGGTGGATACTGGGGTTTAGGAAGACCAGGGGATGTGTTGGGCCCAGTGTTTACACTGAGGTGGATACTGGGGTTTAGGTAGACCAGGGGATGTGTAGACCCAGTGTTTACATTGAGGTAGATGTAGACCCAGTGTTTACACTGAGGTGGATACTGGGGTTTAGGAAGACCAGGGGCTGTGTAGACCCAGTGTTTACATGAGGTGGCTGGGGTTTAGTAGACCCGGGGCTGTGTAGACCAAATGTTTACTGAGGTAGGTACTGGGGTTTAGGAAGACTAGGGGCTGTATAGACCCAGTGTTTACACTGAGGTAGGTACTGGGGTTTAGGAAGACCAGGGGCCTGTGTAGACCGTGTTTACACTGAGGTGGATATGGGGTTTAGGAAGACCAGGGGCTGTGTAGACCAGTGTTTACACTGAGGTGGATACTGGGTTTAGGAAGACCAGGGGCTGTGTAGGGCCCAGTGTTTACATTGAGGTAGTACTGGGTTTAGGAAGACCAGGGGCTGTGTAGACCCCGTGTTTACACTGAGGTGGATACTGGGGTTTAGGAAGACCAGGGGTGTGTAGGGCCAGTGTTTACACTGAGGTGGATACTGGGGTTAGGTAGACAGGGGCTGTGTAGACCCAGTGTTTACACTGAGGTGGATACTGGGGTTTGGAAAACCAGGGGCTGTGTAGACCCAGTGTTTACATTGAGGTAGATACTGGGGTTTAGGAAGACCAGGGGATGTGTAGACCCAGTGTTTACATTGAGGTAGATACTGGGGTTTAGGAAGACCAGGGGATGTGTAGACCCAGTGTTTACACTGGGTAGATATTCGGGTTTGGAAGACCAGGGGTGTGTAGACCCAGTGTTTAATTGAGGTAGATATGGGGTTTAGGAAGACAGGGGTGTGTAGACCCCGTGTTTACACTGAGGTAGGGTACTGGGGTTCAGGAAGACCAGGGGATGTGTAGACCAAGTGTTTACATTGAGGTAGATACTAGGGTTCAGGAAGACCAGGGGGTGTGTAGACCAAGTGTTTACATTGAGGTAGATACTAGGGTTCAGGAAGACCAGGGGGTGTGTAGACCCAGTGTTTACATTGAGGTAGATACTGGGGTTTAGGAAGACCAGGTGATGTGTAGACCCAGTGTTTACATTGAGGTAGATACTAGGGTTCAGGAAGACCAGGGGATGTGTAGACCCAGTGTTTACATTGAGGTAGATACTAGGGTTCAGAAACCCAGGGATGTGTAGACTCCAGTGTTTCATTGAGGTAGGTACTGGGGTTCAGGAAGACCAGGGGGTGTGTAGACCCAGTGTTTACACTGAGGTAGATGTAGACCCAGTGTTTACACTGAGGTGGATGTAGACCCAGTGTTTACACTGAGGTTGATGTAGACCCAGTGTTTACACTGAGGTAGATGTAGACCCAGTGTTTACACTGAGGTAGATGTAGACCCAGTGTTTACACTGAGGTAGATGTAGACCCAGGTGTTTACACTGAGGTAGATGTAACTCCAGTTGTTTAACACTTATGTAGATGTAGACCCAGTGTTTACACTGAGGAGAATGTAGAACCCAGTGTTTACACTGAGGTAGACGACTGGATAACTGCACATTTATGACTAAAGAAAGACATTGATTGGCGGTGGAAAGAGGAACCGTGTTATACCCTTGAGTATACCTGAGAGAGTTCCGGGGGTCATCGCCCCCGCGGCCCGGTCTGTGACCAAGCCTCCTGGTGGATCAAGCCTGATCAACCAGGTCTGTTACTGCTGGCGTGCAAACCCAACGTACGAGCCAAAGCCCGTTCTGGGGTCAGGAAACCGACCTTTAGGTGCTTGTCCAGTTGGGCCAGCTTGAAGACTGCCCATGTGGCGGATGTTGCAGTGTACTGAAGACAATGTTTGTGTACAGAGACAGGTGTTGCAGTCACCAGAAGGCAGGATGTTGTAGTGTTACTGAAAACAGATGTTTGTAGTGTAACTAAGACAGTGTTGCAGTCAACTTGAAGGCAGATGTTGTAGCGTGTACTGAAGACAGGTTTGCGTCTACTGAGGCAGGATTTTAGTGTTACTGAAGTCAATGTTGCAGTGTTCTGAAGACAGATGTTGTGTGTACTGAAATGTAGATGTTGAAGTGTACTGTAAGAACAGGTGTTGCAGTCTACTGAAGGCAGAGTGTTGTAGTGTACTGAAGCAGATGTTGCAGTGTAACTGAAGACAGAAGTTGTAGAGTACTTAAGACAGGTGGTTTGTCAGTCTACTGAAGGCAGTGTTGGTAGTGTACTGAAGGCAGAATGTTTGCAGTGTACTGAATGCAGATGTTGTAGTGTACTGAATACAGAAGTTGTAGTGTACTGAAGCAGTGTTGCAGTGTACTGAAGACAGTTTTTGTAGGAACTGACGACAGGATGTTGTAGTGTAACAGAAAGGCAGAATGTTGTAGTGGTAAACTGAAGGACAGTGTTGCAGTGTACAGAAGACAGGTGTTGTAGTGTACTGAAGACAGATGTTGTAGTTACTGAAGACAGGTGTTTGTAGTGTAACTAGAAGACAGATGTTGTAGTGGTACTGAAGACAGGTGTTGCAGTGTAAACGACGACAGGTGTTGTAGTGTACTGAAGACAGATGTATGTAGGTGTACAGAAGGCAGATGTTTGTAGTGTACTGAAGGCAGATGTTTTTGTAGTGTACTGAAGGCAGATGTTGTAGTGTACTGAATGCAGATGTTGTAGTGTACTGAAGGCAGATGTTGTAGTGTACTGAAGGCAGATGTTTGTAGTGTACTGAGCAGATGTGTGTAGTGAACTGAAGACAGATTTGTAGTGGTTACCGAAGACAGATGTTGTCGTTACTGAAGGCAGATGTTTAGTGTACTGGAAGACCGATGTTTAGTGTACTGAAGACAGCTGTTGTAGTGGTACTGAAGGCAGATGTTGTAGTGTACTGAAGGCAGGTTGTAGTGTACTGAAGACAGAAGTTTGCAGTGTACTGCAGACAGATGTTTCGTGTACTGAAACAGGTGTAGTAGTTTCTGAAGGCAGAGTTTGTAGTGGTACGAAACAGGTTGTAGAAGTGTAATGAAGACAGATGTTGCAGTGTATAAAAATAAAAATATAACCTTATTGGGGAAAAAAATGAAAAAAAACAGATTTGTAGTGTAATAAGACTGGTGTTGTTATGTACAGAAGACAGATGTTGTAGATGTAACTGAAGACATGATAGTAGTGTACTGAAGGCAGATAGTTGTAGTGTAAGAAGACAGATGTTGATAGTGTACTGAAGACAGAATGTTTGTAGTGAACTGAAGGCAATGAAGTAGAGGTAATGAAGACAGGAGTTGTAGTATACAGAATGGCAGATGTAGTAGTGAACTGGAAGGCAAGATGTTGTAGTGTCTGAAGACAGTTGTGTAGCTGTACTGGAAGAACAGATGTAGTAGTGTACTGAAAGACAGCGTAGTAGTTGGGATACAGCAGGCAGAGTTTGTAGTTACTGAAGACAGCGGAGTGTAGTGTACTGAAGGCAGATGGTTGTAGTGTACTTGAAGGCAGATGTTGTAAGTGTACTGAAGGCAGATTTTATATGTACTGAAGACAGTGTTTGTAGTGTACTTAAGGCAGATGTTGTAGTGTACTGACGGCCATGTTTATAGTGTACTGACGGCAGATTTTGTAAGTGTACAGAAGCAGATGTTGTCAGTGTAACTGAATACAGAGATGTTGTATTGTACAGAAGACAGGTGTATTGTAGTGTACTGATGACAGATGTTGTCTGAAAATGTAAGGCAGATGTTGTAATGTACTGAAGGCAATGTTGCAATGTACTGAAGTCAGAATAGCAGTTACTGAAGTCAGATGTTGTAGTGAGTACAGAAAGGCCGATTTGTAGTGTACTGAAGACAGGTTGTTTGTATGAAACTGAAGGCAGATGTTGTAGTGTACTGAGGCAGATGATTGTAGTGTAACTGAAACAGATGTTGTAGTGAACTGAAGAACCGGGTGTTGAAGTGTACTGAAGGCAGATGGTTGTAGTGTACTGAATGGGCAGATGTTGTAAGTGTACGACGGAGATGTTGTAGTTACTGAAGGAGCAGATGTTTGCAGTGTTACTGAAGACAGATGTTGTAGTGGTACTGAAGACCGGTGTATGTATTGTAATGAAGACAGATGATTTAGTAGTACCGAAGCAGATGTTATTGTAGTGTACAGAAGGCAAGATTTTAGCAATTTACTGAAGGCAGAAGTGGTAGTGTACTGAAGGCAGTAATGTAGAGTACTGAAGACAGATGTTTGTATGTACTGAAGGCATTGTTGTAGTGTACTGAAGCAGATGTTGCAAAGTACGGAAGCAGATGTTGTAGTGTACTGAAGGCAGATGTTGTAGTGTACTGAAGACAGATGTTGTAGTGAATCTGAAGGCAGAAGTTGCCAATGTACTGAAGGCAGATGTTGTAGATAGTACTGAAGCCAGTGTTGTAGTGGTACTGAAGGCAGATGTGTGTATGTTACAGAAGACAGATGTTGTAGTGTACTGAAGGCAGATGGTTGTAGTGTACTGACGCAGATTTGGTAGATGTACATGAAGGCAATGTTTAGGTGTACTGAAGGCAGATGTATTGTATGTACTGAAGGCAGATGTTTGTAGTGTAATGAAGACAGAATTTGGTAGGTACTGGAATACAGAAGTTGTAGTGATACTGAAGGCAGATGTTGTAGACGTAAACTGAAGGCAGATTTGTAGTGTACTGAAGACAGGTGATACAAAGTACTGTACGCTGTAACAAAGACGTAAACCTTCACAGAGTCCAGGTTCAGTCCCAGGTCAGGTTCCTGCAGAAGTTACAATGAAGCAAATATTTCAGTAAGTGTTACCAGGGAGTGTGACGCCACAAGACTCTTCAACAACATATAACTCGAGCAACATTGGCAAGCTTACTAAGGAAACGTTTCGGCCAACCACTGCTACTTCAGTCCAGAACAGAGAATAACGAGGAAGACAGGAGGACAAACATCACACGGAGTTTTGGTTTCAACGTGTTCCTTTCCACGTGTTCCTGTTCAACGTGTCCTGTTCAACGAGATCCTGTTTCCAACGTGTTCCTGTTCAACTGTGTTTCCTGTCAACGTTACCTGTTCACGTGTTCCTGTTCAACGTGTTCCTGTTCAACGTGTTCCGTTTCAAAACGTGTTCCTGTTCACGTGGTTCCTGTTTCAAAACGTGTTCCTGTGTCACGTGATCCTGTTCAACGTGTTTCCCGTTCAAGATTTTTGCATCACATGACGAAATGTGTTTCAACCTTGGGAGTGACCTTGTTTTCTAGATGAGTGAAATTATTGAACACAAGATTGATAAAAGGTGAGATGGGATGCTAAATCATCCGTTGAAGATAGATGGGATGCTGATACATCCGTGAGAAACAAAAAATGTTGCACGGTGGCCCTTGGCCTGGTGGTAAGAGCTCTCGCTTCACACGCTGAATGTCCGGGTTCGATTCCCGGCAAAAGTGGAAACACTGGATGTGTTTCCTTACACCGGTTGTTCATGTTCACCCATCAGTAATAATGGGTACCTGGGTGTTAGTCTACTGGTGTGGGTCGCATCTTGGGACAAAATTGACCTAATTTGCCCGAAATGCTATGTATAACAAGCGGCTTTCTATATAGCATATGTCACTGATGTCAGCTAGGCCTGTAAACCTTGTACATGTACTTGTAGAAATATATTATTATTATTATCATTATTATTATTATTATTATTATTATTATTATTATTATTATTATAAACAGAGGAATGCAGGAGACTCCTTCCTTCCAATAAAAGTAACTCCTTCCCTTCCAATATGGCCTGGTTCTTTCCTCATTACCTGACATCAGGTGGGAATACGCATCTGATAATCACTTCACTTTATTTGCCTCTTGAGATAACTATGACTCGTGACCTGCCTCCATTACCTCTTCTTTAATAATCCATCTGCAGTTGTCTATCATTCTCTCGTCTTTATTTCTCGTACTTTGCTCTGGTTTGTGACCCCAGACTCTGGTTTGTGACCCCAGGCTCTTGGTTTTGTGACCCCCAGGCTCTGTTTTTGTGACCCACAGACTCTGTTTGTGACCCCAGGCTCTGGTTTGTGACCCCAGACTCTGGTTTGTGACCCCAGGCTCTGGTTTGTGACCCCAGGCTCTGGTTTGTGACCCCAGACTCTGGTTTGTGACCCCAGACTCTGGTTTGTGACCCCAAACTCTGGTTTGTGACCCCAGGCTCTGTTTGAGACCCCAGGCTCTGGTTTGTGACCCCCAGTGGCACTGGTATTGTGACCCCAGGCCTCTGGTTTTGTGGACCCCAGGCTCTGTTTGTTAACCCAGGCTACTGGTTATGTGACCCCAGGCTCATCGTTTGTAGACCCCAACTCTGGTTTGTGAACCCAGGCCTCTGGTTTTGTGACCCCATCTCTGGTTTGGTGGACCCCAGACACTGGTTTGTGATGAAAAAATTGTGGGAACCACCCTAGGCTCTGGTTTTTGTGTCCCCAACTCGGTTTGGTGACCCCCAGGCACTGGTTTGTGAACCCCAGGCACTGGTTTGTGACCCATACTCTGGTTGTGACCCCAGCTCTGGTTTGTGACCCCATACCGGTTTGAGACCCAGGCTCTGGTTTGTGACCCCTAGGCTCCTGGTTTGTGACCCCAGACTCTGGTTGTGACCCCAGGCTCTGTTTGGTGCACCCACTCAGGTTTGGTGACCCCATACTCAGGTGTGTAGACCCCAACTCTGGTTATGTTGACCCAGCTCTGGTTTGTGACCCAAGCTCTGGTTGTGACCCCAAACTCTGGTTTGTTACCCCAGCTCTGGTTTGTGACCCAAACTCAGTTTGTGACCCCAGGCACTGGTTTGTGACCAGGCCTGGTTTGTGACACAGACCTGGTTTGTGAACCCCAGACTCTGGTTGTGACCCCAACTCAGGTTTGTGACCCCAGGCTCTGGTTTGATGACCCCAAACTCTGGTTTTGTGACCCCAGGCACTGGTTGTGACCCCAGGCTCTGGGTTGTGACCCCAGACTGCTGGATTTGTGACCCCAGGCTCTGGTATTGTGACCCCAGACTCTGGTTTGTGACCCCAGGCTCTGGGTTGAGACCCAGGCTCTGGTTTTGTGACACCCAGGGGGCCCCCCCCTCTCTGGGTTTTGTGATCCCCCAGCTCTGGTTTGGGACCCGCAGGCTCTGGTTTGTTACCCCAGGCTCTGGGTTTGCGACCCCGGCTCTGGTTTGTGACCCCAGACTCTGGTTTATGTGTACTCCCAGGCTCTGTTTGTGAACCCCCAGGTTCTGGTTTGTGACCCCAACCTCTGAGTTTTGTGACCCCAGGCCATCTGGTTTGTGACCCACTCCTGGTTTGTGACCCCAGGCTCTTGTTTGTGACCCGAGGCTCTGTTTGTGACCCCAATCCTGGTTATTTGACCCCAGGCCTTCTGGTTTGTGACCCCAGGCTCTGTTTGTGAACCCCAGGGCTCAGGTTTTTTTGTACCCCAGACGAGGGGGGGGGGGGGGGATCCCCAGCTCTGGTTTGTCTCCCCAGGCCAATTTTTTGGGTCAACTGTTAGTAGGGAAAAGGAGTGAGGTTGGAGATGGTAGGAGCACGTTACATGGCTTGTAGTTGTAGCACAGTGGAAGGAGGGAAAGGGTTACCTTGGAGTTTTACCTGAGAGGTTATTCAGGGGTCAACGCACTACAGCAGACCCTACTGGCCTATGGCTAGGCATGTTTTGAACTGTAGGTGGTAATGGGTGTGAATGATGATGATAGTGATTCTTCTTTTTTCCGGGTCACCCTGCCCTGTGGAAACAGCCATGATTTAAAACACACACATAAACAAGGGATTGTTCCCACTCATCCACAACTCTAATACCAAACGCACTTTTTTTCCAATATCTTTTCTAAAACTATTTTTTTCCAAATTGAACCAATAATAGAAGTTCCCTCTTGGTTAGATTTTTAGCACGTTATTCATATCCCCTTTATTTATTCCTATTTTCCAATTATACACCTCCACTTATATCCCCGCCTAATTCTACGCCTTTCAGAGAGTGCAGATTCAGCCCTCAGTCTACCTCATAGGGAAAGATTTCTGATACACAGGATCAACATTGACATCCTCCTCTGTTACGTTTTCCAGAGCATAATACCAGTCTGTAATACGGATGACCAGAACTGTGCAACATAGTCTAAATGAGGCCCTAAACAAGGTATATAGAGTTGAAGAACAACTGAGACTTTCTGTTAAAGTAACTCTGTTCTTTACAAACATTACGCACTGTTGTCTTGGTTATAGATAATTGCATAACCAGAACTAAATCTTCATCGCATTCAGAGTAAAGAACTACATTACTTGGTTTATTTACGTCATGGTTATTTTCATTTTCCAGCACTTAAAATTTTGGGGGCAATTTTCTATATTAAACTTCGCCGACCACTGCAACTGTCCAATTAGATCTTCCTGCAGCGCTCTAGTGTTCTCCTCAGCGCTTTCTAGAGTCGGTGTTCCCCCCGGTCCATCTCACAGCTTTTTATCCTATATCAACGACTTTTTTTCACGCGCGCATAGAGAGAGAAGTGAGAGAGAGAGAGAGAGAGAGAGAGAGCGGAGAGAGTGAGAGAGAGAGAGTAAGAAGAGAGAGAGAGAGAGAGAGTGACGGGAGACGAGGAAGAGTTAAGAGGGAACTCCGAGAAGAAAAGTTGGAGCAAGTTTATTCTTGTGTAAAGCAAGGTGTTTACCTCAGTTTTGCCATCACCTCCCGCCTCCCCAACGCCTTCAAAAACCGACTACCAGCCCACCTTCACTGTCCAGGTTCACACATCCCATCAAATAACAAAACCCTCCATGTAAATCCTCTATCCAATCACACATATGGGTCCGATATTAGTATAAAAACGAGAGCGAAACACAACTTGGCACCTGAACCAGTGGGTCCCGTCTTCTCCAAGGGATAACATTTCCAAGCCAACTATCTAAACAAAATAGATACCCCAAGTGAATCCAATGCTACCCCCCAGGTTATACAGAATATTTGTGTATAAACATACATAAAATATGGCCTCCTCCCCGGGGTGAGGTCTGGGGGGGGATTGAGGTGGGGGATGTGAGGGGGGGGTTATGGGGAGAGAAGGGAGGGGTTAAGTACGGGGAGCCGTGTTTGCCCCTGCTACCCCCCACGCCTACACCTTCATGACAAACATGCGGGTGTTTGTCTCATGCCCGGCCCCCCGTCGCTCACACCACCGAACTGACCGCCCACCGGGGATCGCCACCGAAATTTTGTAATTAAATCGTTCCCCCGATATTAAAGCGCCATTTTGCAGCCGGATCACGGTGGAAGTGGATATCAACAGGGCGTCCATCACGGAGTTTCGGCGCGAAAAAGACCCGGCCCATTTTAACCTACCGCGAAATTCCTTTCGCATCTTCGTTGTCGCCAAATTCCCTGCCTGGCTTTGGGGAGGGAGGGAGACGAGTGTAGTCCCTGGGGAAGGGGCAAATTTCTTCCTGTTTGCCTCCACGGGGGCATTTGTACAAAGGATGGCAAGGGGACACTGTGTTTGGAAAAAGCAACGAGAGGAGAGGTGGCCGGGGCCATGTTTGTTTACAAGATGACCTTGACTGACCACCGCCTCCTCCTCCTCCTGGTCCCCTGGTCCCCCTGGTCCTCCGGTCCTACCCTATGTGTTACCTGCCTGTTTGCTGCTACAATTTTGTCCACAAGCTACCCCTGGTCCACAAGCCACCTGGTTCAGAGGCTTCACCTGGTCCAAAAGGTTCACCTGGCCAGAGCTTCACTGGTCCGAACTTAAAACCTGGTAGAGACTTCACCTGTCCAAAAGCTTCCCGGGGTTTCCAGAGGCTTCAACTGGCCCACAACTTCACCTGCCAAAAAGGGCTTCACCGGGCCCACAAGCTTCACCTGGTCAAGGGGGCTTCACCGGGCCCACAAGCTTCACCGGTCCAGAGGCTTCACTGCACACAAGCTCACCTGGTCTAGACTTCACCTCCCACAACTTCACCTGGTCCAGAGGCTTCACCTGGCCCACAAGCTTCCCCCTGGTCCAAAGGCTTCCCCGACCCAAAACTTCACCGGTCCAAAGGTTTCACCTGGCCCAAAACTTCACTTGGGTTAGAGGCTTCCCTGGCCCACAAGCTTCACCGGGTCCAAAGGTTTTCACCGGGGCCCACAAGCTTCACCTGGTTAGAGACTTCACCTGCCCACAAGTTTCACCGGGGTCCAAGGCTTCACCTGGCCCACGCTTCACCGGGCCCCAAAGGGTTTCACCTGGCCCAAAAGCTTCCCCGGGTCCAAAGGCTTCACCGGGCCCCCACAAGCGCACCGGGCCCCAAAGGCTTCACCTGGCCCAAAAACTTCACCTGGTCTAGGGGCTTCACCGGGGCCCACAATTCACCTGGTCCAAAGGCTTTCACCTGGCCCAAAACTTCACCGGTCAGAGACTTCCCCCTGGACCACAAGCTTCACCGGCAGAGGCTTTCACCGGGCCCACAAGCTTCACAGGGGTCTAGGGGTTTCCCCTGGCCCACAACTTCCCACCGGGTCTAAAGGTTTTCACCGGCCCACAAGTTTCACCTTTCTAGGGGCTTCACCGGGCCCCACAAGTTTCCCGGGTCAAACTTCCCCTGGCCCACAACTTCCCCCTGGTCAGAGGCTTAAACCGGGCCCACAAGTTCACCTGGTCTAGAGGCTTCCCCGGGCCCCAAAACTTCACCTGGTCAGAGGCTTCACCGGCCACAACTTCACCTGGTCTAGAGCCACCGCCCCACAAGCTTCACCGGTCTAGAGACTTCACCGGGGCCCCACAACTTCACCTGGTCTAGAGGCTTCACCGGCCCCACAAGCTTCACCTGGTCAAAAGGGGCTTCACCGCCCACAACTTCACCTGGTTAAGCTTCACCTGGCCCACGGAGCTTCCCCGGTCAAGAGGCTTCACCGGGCCCCCACAAGCTTCCCCGGGTTGGGGGTTTCACCTGGCCCAAAACTTCACCTGGCCCAAAAAGGTTTCACCTGCCCAAACTTCACCGGGTCTAGAGCTCCCCTGGCCCAAAGCTTCACCGGGTCTAGAGGTTTCACCGGGCCCAAAAGCTTCACCTTTGCCCTAAAGGCTTCACCTGGCCCACAAGTTTAAACCGGCTAGAGGCTTCACCTGGCCCACAAGCTTCCCCGGGGTCTAAGGCTTCACCTGGCCCACAACCACCTGGCTAGAGGCTTCACCTGGTCTAGAGGCTTCACCTGGTCTAGGGGTTTCACCGGCTAGAGGCTTCCCCTGGCCCAAAGCTTCCCTGGCTAGAGGCTTCCCCTGGTCTAGGGGTTTCACCTGGCTAGGGTTTCACCGGGTCTAGAGGCTTCACCGGCCCACAAGCTCCCCTGGTCTAAGGCTTCACCTGGTCTAGAGGCTTCACCGGGCTAGGGGGTTTCACCTGGTCTAGAGGCTTCACCTGGTCAGAGGCTTCACCGGTCTAGGGGCTTCACCTGGCCCACAATTTCACCGGGGCTAGAGGCTTCACCTCCCCCACAATTTTTTTTCACCGGTCTAGGGGCTTCACCCTGGCCCACAAGCTTCACCTGGTCAAAGGGGCTTCACCTGGCCCACAATTTCACCTGGTCTAGAGGTTCACCTGGTCTAGGGGCTTCACCCCCCCCAAAGGTTTCCAACCGGGCCCTGGGACCCCTTCACCGGCCCACAAATTTCACCTGGTCTAGAGGCTTCACCGGGCCTGGGTTAAGGGGGTTCAGGGTTAAATTCTAATTTCCCCCCTCCCCCTCCCAAAAAGGGGGGTTCCCCTTCCCAAAAACCTTTTTTTTCATTGGCCAATAAATTACCCCTCCCCAAATTCCCCTTGGTTTTAAAGGGAAAACCTGGAAAAATTAAACCCCTAGATTCATTGGCGGGGTTTTCCCCCAAAAAAAAATCCCGGTCCTAACTCCCAGCCGGACAATTTTAAGGGTTGGGGGGGGGGTAAAGGAGCTAACCCTTCTCTCTTTTCTCTCTAAAAAATCCCGTGCACCTACTTCTTCACTTTCCCTCTATTTTTCCCTTCACCCTTCATTAATTTTAAAAATTGCCCAAAACCCCCTCCCCCTTTTTTTTCCCCCTCCCCTCCTCCTCCTCCCTCCCCTTCCCTCCCCCCTATTTCCCTCACCCTAACCCCCCCCCTCACCCAACCCCTCCCCCCTCACCCCCCCCCTTTTCCCCCTCACCCTCCCCCCCAAAAACCCTCCCCCCCTCACTCTCCCCCCCTCCCCCTCCCCCTCCGCCCCCTCCCCCCCCCTCCCCTCTTTTAAAAAAACCCCCCCCCAAAAAATTAATTCCCTCCCCCTTCCCCCCCTTTTTCCCCCTCACTCCCCCTCCTCCCCTCCTTTTCCCACGCTCCCCCTTTAATTTTCCTTTTTGGTCCCTCAAATCCTCCTTTTTAAAAAAAAAAACCCCTCCCAACCCCCCCTCCCTCTCTCTCCTCTCCCCCTCTCTCTTCTCTCTCTCTCTCCTTTTCCCCTTTTCCCTCTCTTTTTCTCGTTCCTCCTCTCTCTCTCTCTCTCTCTCCCCTCTCTCTCTCCCCTTCTCTCTTTCCCTCTTTTCCTCTCTCCCCCCTCCTCTCCCTTCCCCTCCTCCCCAACCCTTCCCCCCTCTCTTTTTCTCCACCCTCCCCCCTCTCTCCCCTCTCTCTCTCTCCTCTCTCTCTCCCCTTCTCTCCCCTCCCCTCTCCTCTCTCTCCTCCTCCTCTCCTCCTCTCCCCCGGTTCTTCTTCTCTCTCTCTCCTGGGTCTCTCTCTCTCCCCCCTCATCTCCCCTCTCCCCTCATCCCCCCTCTCTCTCCCCCTCTCCCCTCTCCTCCTCTCTCTTCCTCTCCTCTCCCCTCTCGATCGTCCCCCTCTCTCTCCCCGGGCCTTCTCTCGTTCTCTCTCTCTTTTCTTTTCTCTCCCCCTTCCCCCTCCCTCTCTCCCTCTCTTTTCTCACTCCCCCTTTTCCCCACTCTTCTCTCCTCTTTTTCCTCTCCTCCCTCCTCCCCTCCTTTTCTCTTTTCTCTCTCTTTTCGCTTCCCTCTCCCCTCCCTCTCTCTTCTCCTCTCTCCCCCTCTCCTCTCTCTCGCTCCCTCTCCCCCCTCTCTCCCCCTTCTCATCCATCTCTCTCCTCTCCTCTCTCTCTCCCTCTCTCTCTCTCTCCCCCTACCCCCTTCTCTCTCCTCTTCTCTTTTCTCTCTCTCCTCCCTCTCTCTCGCTCTCCCTCCATCCCTCTCCTCTCTCTCTCTCTCTCCCCCTCACTCCCCGCTCTCCTCCCCCCTCCTCTTTTCTCTCTCTCTCCCCCCTTCTTTCCCCCTCCTCCCCTTCTCTCTTCTCTCTCTCTCTCTCCCTTCTCCTCTCCCCTCTCTTTTCCTCTCCCCTCCTTCTCCCCCCTTCTCTCAATCTCTCTCTCTCTCCTCCTCCCCTTTCTCCTCCCGCTCTCTCTCCCCCTTCTCCTCCCCCCTCTCCTCCCCTTTTCTCTCCCCCTCTTCCCTCCCCCCCTCGCCCCTCTCTCTCGATTTCTCTTCCCTCTCTCCTCCCCCTCTCTCTCTCTCTCTTCTCTCTCTCTCTCTTTTCTCTCCCCTCCTCCCATCCCCTCGCTCCCTCCCCTCCGCTCTCTCTCCTCCCCTCTCTCTCTCTCTTCTCCCCTTTCCTCTCTCTCTCTCTCCTCCCTCTCCTCCGCCCCCTCTCTCCCCTCTCACTTCTTTTCCTCCCCCTCTCTCTCTCCCCATCTCTCTCCCCCTTCTCTCTCTCTCTCCCCCCCCTCTCCCTCTCTCCTCCCCCTCTCCTCCCCTCTCTTTTCTCTCCCTCTCCTCTCTCCTTCTCTCGCTCTCCCCTTTTCCCTCTCTCCCCTTCTCTTCTCCTCTCTTTTCTCCCCCTCTCTCTCTCTCTCCCCCAATCTCGTCCCCTCCCCCTCCTCCCCTCCTCTCTCCCTCTCTCTCCCTCTCTCTCTCCTCTTTCTCTCCCCTTTTCTCTCACTCTCCCCCTCTCCCCGGCTTTTCCCTGGCCCCCTCCTCTCCCTCTCCCCTTTTCTCTCCCCTTTTCCCAAAGGTCTCCCCCTCTCTCTTTTCTCTCTCTCTCTCTCGCTCTCTCCCCCTCCCTCTCTTTCCTCTTTTCTCCCCCTCTCTCTTCTCTCTCTTCTCTCCCCTCTTCTCTCCCGTCCTCTCTCTCTCCCTCCCCTCTCTCTCCCCCCCTCCTTCTCCTTTCCCCTCTTCTCTCTCCCCTTCCCCCTCCCCTCTCTCTTTTCCCCTTCCCCCATCCCCTCTCTTTTTCTCCCCCTTCTCCCCCTTCCTCTAAACCCCCTCTCTCTCTCTTTTCTCCCTTCCCCCCCTTTTCTCTCCCCTCCCCCATCTCTCTCCCCCTCCCCTCTCTCTCTCTCATCCCCCACCTTTCCTCTCCGCCTCCTCTCCTCCCTTCTCCTCCTTTCTCTCTCCCCTCCCATCCCCTTTTCCCCTAAATTCCCTTCCTCTCTCTCTTCCCCCCTCTCTCCCTCTTCTCCTCGCTCTCTCCCTTCCCCCCTCTCTCCCCTCCCCCTCTCTCTCTCCCCCTCCCCCCGCTCCCTCTCTCTCCCTCCCCCTCTCTCTCTCCCCTCTCTCGCTCTCTCTCCCCCTTCTCTCCCCCCTCTCCCCTCCTCCTCTCCTCTCTTCCCCCCCCTCTTTCCCCTCCCCCTTCTCCCCCTCTCTCCACTTTTCCCCTTTTCCTCTTCTCCCCTCATCCCGCTCTCCCCTCCTCCCCTCTCCCTCCCCCCGGCCCTCCTTCCCTCTCCCCCCTCTCTCTCTCTCCCCTCTCCTCACCTCTCTCTCCCTCCTCTCTCTCTCTCTCCTCTCCTAAATCCTCTCCCCCTCTCCCTCTCCCCTCTTTTCCTCGCTCTTCCCCTTTTCCCCTCTCTTCCGCTCCCTCTAAATTCCCTCTCTCTCCTTCCCCCTCTCCTCTCTCTCTCCCCCTCCCTCCCTCTTTTTCCCCTCTCTCCCCTCTCACCCCTCTCCTTTCCTCTTCCTCCCCTCTGTCCCCCGCCTCCCCCTCTCCCCCATCTTTTCGCCCCCCTCTTCCCCTCCCCCCCTCTCTCTCTCCCCTCTCCTCCCCCTCCCCCTCCCTCCTCTCTCTTCCCCCTCGCTCCCTCCCCTCTCGTTTCCCCTCTCCTTTTCTCCCCTCCCCCTCTCTCTCCCTTCTCCTTTTCCCCTCTCCTCTCTTTTCTCCCTCTCTCTCTCTCTTCTCTCTCCCCCCGTCTCCCCTTCCTCCCCCTCTCACTCCTCCTCTCTCCCTTCTCTTCCCCTTCCCCCCTCTTCTCTCCCCCTTCTCTCTCCCCCCTCCCCTCTCCCCCTCCCCTCTCTCTCTCTCTCTCTCTCTCTTTTCGCCCCCCTCCCCTCTCTCGCTCCTCCCCCTTTCCCCTCCTCCTCTCTCTCTCTCTCTCTTTCCTCCCTCTTTTCTCCCCATCTCTCTCTCCTCCCCTTTCCTCCCTCTCTCTCTCTCTCCTCTCCTCTCGCTCCCTTCCCCCTCCTTCCCTCCCCTCTTCTCTCCTCCCCCTCTCTCTCGCTCTCTCTCTCCCCTCCCCTTCCTCCTCTTTTCTCTCTCTCTCCCCTCCCTCCCCTTCCCCTCCCCCCCCTCTCTCTCTCCCCAACTCTCTCTCTCGCCCCCGTCTCCCCCCACTCTCTCCCCCTCTCCCCGCCCCCTCTCTCTCTCCCCCTCTCTCCCCATTCTCTCTCTCTCCCCCCCTCTCTCCTCTTTTCCTTCTCTCTTCCTCCTCTCCTCTCTCTCGCCCCCTCTCTCCCCTTTTTCCCCCCATCTCCTCCTCTTCCTCCTTCTCCTTTTTCCCTTTTCGCTCCCCCCTTCCGTCTCCCCCCTCCCCTCTCTACCCCCCTTCCCCTCCCCTTCTCCTCCCCCTACTTCTCTCTCTTCGCTCTCTTCCCCCAATCCCCCTCCCCCTTCCCCCCAACCCTCTCCTCTCGTCTCCCTCTCTCTCTCCCCTCTCTCCCCTCTCTCCCCCCTCTCTCTCCTCCCCCCTCTCTCGCTCCCCCTCCCCCTTCCTCTCCCTCTCCCCCCTCTTCTCTCCCCCTCTCCTCTTCTAAACTCTCTCTTTTTCCTCTCTCGCTCCTCTCTCCCCCCCCTCTCTCTTTTCCCCTCTCTCTTTTCCCCGCTCTCCATCCCCCTTCCCCCTCTCTCTCTTCCCTCTCTCCCCCTCCCCTCTCCCCCCTTCTTTTCTCTTTTCTCTCCCCTTTCTATCTCCCCCTCTCTCTCCTCTCCCCCCTCCCTCTCATCTTTCCCTCTCTCTCCCTCTCTCTCTCCCCCTCTCTGCTCTCTCCCCCCCTTCCTGCCCCACTCTCCCCCTTCCTCTCTTTTCCCTCCCCCCCCTTCTCTCCCCCTCTCTCTTCTCCCCCTTCTCCCCTCTCCTCTCTCCTTCCCTCTCTCTTCCCTCGCTTCCCTCTCTTTTTCCCCTCTCCCCCTCTCTCTCCTCTCTCACCCCCTCTCTCTCCCCTTTTCTCTCCCCCTTTTTCCCCCTCTCTCCCCCTCCCCCTCTCCTCTCTCTCTCGCCCCCCTCTCCCTGGGCTCCCCTCCCTCTCTCTCTTCTCTTCTCTCGCTCTCTCCCCTTCCCTCTCTCTCCCCTCTCTCTCTCTCGCCCCCTCTCTCGCTCTCTCTCTCTCCTCTCTCTCCCCTCTCTCTCCTCTCCCCTCCCCTCGGGAATTTTCTCCTCACCTCTCCCCTTCCTCCCCTCTCCTCTCCCCGTCTCCTCTCCCGTCTCTCTCTCCCCCCTCGATCCCCTCCCCTCTCTCCCCCCGCTCTCCCCTCTTCCCCCCCCCTTCTCTCTCTCTCTTTCCCCTTCTCGCTCCCTCTCTCTCGCGGGCTCCTCTCTCTCCTGGGAAACCCCCCTCTCTCTCTCCTTCTAAACTCTCTCTCTCTCCCCCTTTTCCCGGCTCCCTCTCTCTCGCTCCCCTTCCTCTCTCTCCCCTCTCACTCCTCCCCTTCCCTCTCCCCTCTCCCCCTCCCCTAAAACCTTCCCCTCTCCCCTCTCTCTCTCCCCCCTCTCTTTTCCCCCTCGCCCCCCTCTCTCTCGCTCCCCCCCTTTCTCTCTCTCACTCTCCCCTTCCCCGGCCCCCTCTCTCTACCCGCCCCTCTCGCCCCCTTTTCTCTCGTTCTCTCTCTCTCTTTTCCTCTCTCTGGGCTCCCCTCCTCCCCTCTCTCTCTCTCCTCCCTCTCTCTTTTTCCCTCTCTCCCCTCTCTCTCTCCCCCGGGGGCCCCCCTCCCCCTCCCCCCGCTCTCTCGCCCCCCCCCCCTCTCCTCGCCTCCCCGGCCTCCCCTCTTTTCTCGCTCTCTCCTCCTCTTTTCTCTCTCGTCTCTCTCGTTTCCCCTCCCCTTTCTCGCTCTCCCCTCTTCCCCCTTCTCCTCTCTCCCCCTTTTCTCTTTTACTCTCTCCCCCTCGCCCCCTTTTCCTCTTTTTCCCTTCTCTCCTCTCTCCCCTCCCTCTCTCCCCTCTCTCTCTCTCTCCCCCCGCCTCCCTCTCCCTCTCTCTCTTTGCTTCTCTCTCCCCTCTCCTCCCTCGCCCCCCCTTCGCTCTCTGGGCCCCCCTCCCTCTCGCCCCTCCTCTCTCTCCTCTCTCTCCGCTCTTCTCTCCCCTCCCCTTCCCCCGCTATGGGGAAGGGTTTCGAAACGAATACGAAGGGGGCATTAGGTTTCAAAAGACCTAAAATAAAGGTTGGGGTTGGGGTGAATTACGTCACGTTAGGGTCAGGGCAGGGTTACGTTACGTTACGGTTACTTTTTTACGCTAAGTACACCTCAGGCATTACTTCTCCGTCCCTGGCTATTTTATGACTTAACGCTTAATAAACTAGCCACTACCATCCACAGGATGGTTACGAGGTGCACAACTACGCACTACCATCCACAGGATGGTTACGAGGTGCACAACTAGCCACTACCATCCACAGGATGGTTACGAGGTGCACAACTAGCCACTACCATCCACAGGATGGTTACGAGGTGCACACTAGCCACTACCATCCACAGGATGGTTACGAGGTGCACAACTAGCCACTACCATCCACAGGATGGTTACGAGGTGCACCACTAGCCCACTACCATCCACAGGATGGTTATGAGGTGCACAACTAGCCACTACCATCCACAGGATGGTTTATGAGGTGCACAACTAGCCACTACCATCCACAGGATGGTTTATGAGGTGCACAACTAGCCACTACCATCCACAGGATGGTTATGAGGTGCACAACTAGCCACTACCATCCACAGGATGGTTACGAGGTGCACAACTAGCCACTACCATCCACAGGATGGTTATGAGGTGCACAACTAGCCACTACCATCCACAGGATGGTTAGAGTGCACAACTAGCCACTACCATCCACAGGATGGTTACGATGGTGCACAACTAGCCACTACCATCCACAGGATGGTTACGAGGTGCACAACTAGCCACTACCATCCACAGGATGGTTATGAGGTGCACAACTAGCCACTACCATCCACAGGATGGTTATGAGGTGCACAACTAGCCCACTACCATCCACAGGATGGTTATGAGGTGCACAACTAGCCACTACCATCCAAAGGATGGTTACGAGGTGCACAACTAGCCACTTACCATCCACAGGATGGTTTATGAGGTGCACAACTAGCCACTACCATCCACAGGATGGTTATGAGGTGCACAACTAGCCACTACCATCCACAGGATGGTTACGAGGTGCACAACTAGCCACTACCATCCACAGGATGGTTACGAGGTGCACAACTAGCCACTTACCATCCACAGGATGGTTACGAGGTGCACCACTAGCCACTACCATCCACAGGATGGTTATGAGGTGCACAACTAGCCACTACCATCCACAGGATGGTTATGAGGTGCACAACTAGCCACTACCATCCACAGGATGGTTATGAGGTGCACAACTAGCCACTACCATCCACAGGATGGTTACGAGGTGCACCACTAGCCACTACCATCCACAGGATGGTTACGAGGTGCACAACTAGCCACTACCATCCACAGGATGGTTATGAGGTGCACAACTAGCCACTACCATCCACAGGATGGTTATGAGGTGCACAACTAGCCACTATACCATCCACAGGATGGTTATGAGGTGCACAACTAGCCACTACCATCCACAGGATGGTTATGAGGTGCACAACTAGCCACTACCATCCACAGGATGGTTACGAGGTGCACAACTAGCCACTACCATCCACAGGATGGTTACGAGGTGCACAACTAGCCACTACCATCCACGGGATGGTTATGAGGTGCACAACTAGCCACTACCATCCACAGGATGGTTACGAGGTGCACAACTAGCCACTACCATCCACAGGATGGTTATGAGGTGCACAACTAGCCACTACCATCCACAGGATGGTTATGAGGTGCACAACTAGCCACTACCATCCACAGGATGGTTATGAGGTGCACAACTAGCCACTACCATCCACAGGATGGTTTATGAGGTGCACAACTAGCCACTACCATCCACAAGGATGGTTACGAGGTGCACAACTAGCCACTACCATCCACAGGATGGTTACGAGGTGCACAACTAGCCACTACCATCCACAGGATGGTTAGAAGTGTGCACAACTAGCCACTACCATCCACAGGATGGTTACGAGGTGCACAACTAGCCACTACCATCCACGGGATGGTTACGAGGTGCACAACTAGCCACTACCATCCACAGGATGGTTACGAGGTGCACAACTAGCCACTACCATCCACAGGATGGTTATGAGGTGCACAACTAGCCACTACCATCCACAGGAATGGTTATGAGGTGCAAAACTAGCCACTACCATCCACAGGATGGTTATGAGGTGCACAACTAGCCACTACCATCCACAGGATGGTTACGAGGTGCACAACTAGCCACTACCATCCACAGGATGGTTATGAGGTGCACAACTAGCCACTACCATCCACAGGATGGTTATGAGGTGCACAACTAGCCACTACCATCCAAAGGATGGTTACGAGGTGCACAACTAGCCACTACCATCCACAGGATGGTTACGAGGTGCACAACTAGCCACTACCATCCAAAGGATGGTTACGAGGTGCACAACTAGCCACTACCATCCACAGGATGGTTTAGAGGTGCACAACTAGCCACTACCATCCACAGGATGGTTACGAGGTGCACAACTAGCCACTACCATCCACAGGATGGTTACGAGGTGCACAACTAGCCACTCTACCATCCACAGGATGGTTACGAGGTGCCAACTAGCCACTACCATCCACAGGATGGTTACGAGGTGCACAACTAGCCACTACCATCCACAGGATGGTTACGAGGTGCACAACTAGCCACTACCATCCACAGGATGGTTATGAGGTGCACAACTAGCCACTATCATCCACAGGATGGTTATGAGGTGCACAACTAGCCACTGCCATCCACAGGATGGTTATGAGGTGCACAACTAGCCACTACCATCCACAGGATGGTTATGAAGTGCACAACTAGCCACTACTATCCACAGGATGGTTACAAGGTGCACAACTAGCCACTACCATCCACAGGATGGTTATGAGGTGCACAACTAGCCACTACCATCCACAGGATGGTTACGAGGTGCACAACTAGCCACTACCATCCACAGGATGGTTACGAGGTGCACAACTAGCCACTACCATCCACAGAATGGTTATGAGGTGCACAACTAGCCACTACCATCCACAGAATGGTTATGAGGTGCACAACTAGCCACTACCATCCACAGGATGGTTACGAGGTGCACAACTAGCCACTACCATCCACAGGATGGTTACGAGGTGCACAACTAGCCACTACCATCCACAGGATGGTTACGAGGTGCACAACTAGCCACTACCATCCACAGGATGGTTACGAGGTGCACAACTAGCCACTACCATCCACAGGATGGTTATGAGGTGCACAACTAGCCACTACCATCACACAGGATGGTTACGAGGTGCACCACTAGCCACTACCATCCACAGGATGGTTACGAGGTGCACAACTAGCCACTACCATCCACAGGATGGTTATTAGGTGCACCACTAGCCACTACCATCCACAGGATGGTTATGAGGTGCACAACTAGCCACTACCATCCACAGGATGGTTATGAGGTGCACAACTAGCCACTACCATCCACAGGATGGTTATGAGGTGCACAACTACCACTACCATCCACAGGATGGTTACGAGGTGCACAACTAGCCACTACCATCCACAGGAGGTTATGAGGTGCACAACTAGCCACTACCATCCACAGGATGGTTACGAGGTGCACAACTAGCCACTACCATCCACAGGATGGTTACGAGGTGCACAACTAGCCACTACCATCCACAGGATGGTTACGAGGTGCACAACTAGCCACTACCATCCACAGGATGGTTATGAGGTGCACAACTAGCCACTACCATCCACAGGATGGTTACGAGGTGCACAACTAGCCACTACCATCCACAGGATGGTTACGAGGTGCACAACTAGCCACTACCATCCACAGGATGGTTATGAGGTGCACAACTAGCCACTACCATCCACAGGATGGTTTTATGAGGTGCACAACTAGCCACTACCATCCACAGGATGGTTATGAGGTGCACAACTAGCCACTACCATCCACAGGATGGTTATGAGGTGCACAACTAGCCACTACCATCCACAGGATGGTTATGAGGTGCACAACTAGCCACTACCATCCACAGGATGGTTATTAGAGGTGCACAACTAGCCACTACCATCCACAGGATGGTTATGAGGTGCACCACTAGCCACTACCATCCACAGGATGGTTATGAGGTGCACCACTAGCCACTACCATCCACAGGATGGTTATGATGTGCACAACTAGCCACTACCATCCACAGGATGGTTATGAGGTGCACCACTAGCCACTACCATCCACAGGATGTATGCTGTCTAACTTACCACAGCGCTCTCAGGTGAACAGACATACAGATGTACACACACATACAGACGTACATACAAACAGACGTACACACACATACAGACGTACATACATACAGATGTATACACACATACAGACGTACATACAAACAGACGTACACACACATACAGACGTACATACAAACAGACGTACACACACATACAGACGTACATACATACAGATGTATAACACACATACAGACGTACATAACAAACAGACGTACACACACATACAGACGTACATACATACAGATGTATACACACATACAGACGTACATACATACAGACGTACACATACAGACGTACAGACATACAGACGTACACACACATACAGACGTACAAACGTACACACACAACAAACAATTACAAAGGTTAACAAACACGAAACAAAAACATAAACACTCCCACGATGTTTACCCTTCCATTACCTCCCCCCCCTCCCCTCCCCCCCCCCCTCCCCTCCCCTCCCCTCCCCCCCCTCCCCCTCCCCTCCCCCCTCACATAGAGGACGATCAATCAGCTGACTAAGAGGTTGTTAACGAGCGTGGCAACGAGGGAATCACCTGGACGCTAACGAGGCCACGCCTCGACCCCCCCTTGTTAAATAATAGTCCCAGACGCTGGTCTACAAAGAGGGAGCAGAGTCACTTATGGTGAGGGGAGAGGGGGGGTGGGTGAGGGGAGACGGGGGTGAGGAGGGAGAGAGAAGAGGGAGGGGAGAGTGGGAGATGAGATGGGTGAAGGGAGTGAAGGAAAGTAGAGAGGGAAGAGAGGGAGGGGAGAGAGGGGGAGAGAGGGAGGGGACAGGGGGGAGGGGGAACTTCGATTTTACCATTAATGAAAACTTACCTTGTGATCAGTGATGTTAAGTTATATAGTGTGTCCCCCTCCCACTCCCCCTCCTCCCCCCTCCCCCTCCCCCTCCTCTCTCTCTCTCTCTCTCTCTCTCTCCTCTCTCTCTCTCTCTCTCTCTCTCCCTCTCTCCCTCCCTCTCTCTCCCTCTCTCCCTCCCTCTCTCTCTCTCTCTCTCCCCTCTCTCTCTCTCTCTCTCCCTCTCTCTCTCTCTCTCTCTCTCTCTCTCTCTCCATCTCTCTCTCTCTCTCTCTCTCTCTCTCTCTCTTTTACACATGGTTTCACAAAGTTAGGTTAAGATTCCTTACTTTATTTAGAAGCTAAGAATTACTTACACCACATAATTCAAAAGCCTTTTTATTGTTACGAGACATACAAATATGGAACAGGATAAAGTTGGAGCCATCTGTGCGCCATCTGTAGGCCAGCGGCTTCATTTGGTTACCTGACTTTATTTCGTTGACATCATTATCCTGTACGAACATGTTCCAGACTCATCCTGGGAATAAATGATCTCAGATGAAATGATGTCCTGGAGAAGGTTACAGTCAAAGTGAAGTTGCTGCTGGCTGCCCGTCTTGTGGTGTAGATGCTCACTTCTCGCTGCCCTCGGAGTGGAGCCAAATGTGGTACTACTTTCACAATATTGGTCTTGTACATAACAGTAAGGCCACCCACACCTCTCCTGTCTTGAAGGCTCTGCTGAAATGATAGATCTATCCAGGATGAGTCCAGGCGAAAGATGAGTCGTCTTGCTCTGTTCTCTACTCTGTCAAGAAGTCGCAGATGAGATGGAGGGCAAGCAGTCCAAGAAAGTGGAGCATACTCAAGGTTTGAGCGTACTTGTGCCTCGTACAGAATCTTGCAACTTCTACTGTCAAGCAAATGTGACATACGTTGAAGTGCTGTAAGCTTCCTGGCTGCCTTGTTTGCAAGATTTACAACGTAGTTTTTCATGGTCAGTTTAGAGTCAAATTTCACCCCAAGGATATTAACTTCGTCCCCGGATACCAACACTCTCCCATTCATTCTTACCACTGCTCCATCATTACCATCATGGTGCTTAGAGACTATCATCATTCATATTTTCTCAGGAGCAAATGTGACCTGCCATCGTTTACCTCAGGCTGATATAGCTCTTAGCTGGTGACTGATGTAGCTTAGAGCACCTGGAATTTCCTCTCTTGGATAAGTAAATGTCAGAGTACACAGTCGTCTGCATATGCATGGGATTCTGGGATGAGATGAAGGAGGTCACTGAAGTAGACATTCCATAACAATGGCCCAAACACACTTCCCTGTGGAACATTTGCTCCAATAGGATGTCTTGCTGACTCTGTCCCTTTGAGAACTACACAAGAAGATCTAAGGAGACATAGTGTAGAGCCTGCAGGTACCAATGCTTGCAGTTTTGTCAAGAGTCCCTAGTGCTATACTCTGTCGAATGCACCAGCAATGGCCAGTGCTACTACACAGCTGACTTTGGATTCATATCTCTTTCTCTCTTACTCTCACTGTGTCTCTCTCACTATCTCTCTCTTACTGTATCTTTCTACAGAGCACCACAGTGATGAGAGGACACTGCATCTCCCAGCAGTGCACCACAATGATGACACAGTATCTCCCAGCAGTGCAACACAGTGATGACACTGTATCTCCCAGCAGTGCACCACAGTGATGACACTGTATCTCCCAGCAGTGCACCACAGTGATGACACTGTATCTCCCAGCAGTGCACCAGTGATGACACTATCTCCCAGCAGTGCACCACAGTGATAACACTATCTCCCAGCAGTGCACCAGTGATGACACTGTATCTCCCAGCAGTGCAACACAATGATGACACAGTATCTTCCAGCAGTGCACCACAGTGATGACACAGTATCTTCCAGCAGTGCACCAGTGATGACACTGTATCTCCCAGCAGTGCAACACAATGATGACACAGTATCTTCCAGCAGTGCACCACAGTGATGACACAGTATCTTCCAGCAGTGCACCACAGTGATGACACAGTATCTTCCAGCAGTGCAACACAATGATGACACAGTATCTCCCAGCAGTGCACCACAGTCATGACACAGTATCTTCCAGCAGTGCACCACAGTGATGACACAGTATCTTCCAGCAGTGCACCACAGTGATGACACAGTATCTTCCAGCAGTGCAACACAATGATGACACAGTATCTCCCAGCAGTGCACCACAGTCATGACACAGTATCTTCCAGCAGTGCACCACAGTGATGACACAGTATCTTCCAGCAGTGCACCACAGTGATGACACAGTATCTTCCAGCAGTGCACCACAGTGATGACACAGTATCTTCCAGCAGTGCACCACAGTGATGACACAGTATCTTCCAGCAGTGCACCACAGTGATGACACAGTATCTTCCAGCAGTGCACCACAGTGATGACACAGTATCTTCCAGCAGTGCACCACAGTGATGACACAGTATCTTCCAGCAGTGCACCACAGTGATGACACAGTATCTTCCAGCAGTGCACCACAGTGATGACACAGTATCTCCCAGCAGTGCACCACAGTGCACACTCGAGTATTGACTCAAGGAGTAACCAGTATTACTTTTTATGTCTAAGCACTTGAGTGTTGCCCTGCACCAGTATGGGCGGAGGCCCACCCCGACCCACCCACCCACCCCGACCCACCCACTAGGGCGGAGTGAAGACACCCACTTCTACTCTCTGCTACTACTAGGTGGGCTACAGTGACCCACTCCTACTCTGAACGTTGTTGTGAGTGGGCCGAGGTAGGTCACTATAAAACAGGGTGGGTCACTAAAAAACCAGGAGGGTCACTAGTAACACAGGGTGGGTGGCTATAACACAGGTTGGTCACTATAAAACCAGGTGGGTCACTAATAGCACAGGGTGAGTCACTAATAGCGCAGGGTGGGTTGAGACAGCTTAGGGTGGGTCGGAGTGGGCTAAAAGAGCTATGAATACTGCTTAAGACGAGGCTAGTGACGCATGACCGTAAAAACTGTGTGTGTGTGTGTGTGTGTGTGTGTGTGTGTGTGTGTGTGTGTGTGTGTGTGTGTGTGTGTGTGTGTGTGTGTGTACTCACCTAGTTGTGGTTGCAGGGGTCGAGTGACAGCTCCTGGCCCCGACTCTTCACTGGCCGCTACTAGGTCACTCTTCCTGCTCCATGAGCTTTATCATACCTCTTCTTAAAGCTACGTATGTATCCTGCCTCCACTACATCACATCCCAGACTATTCCACTTCCTGACAACTCTGTGGCTGAAGAAATACTTCCTAACATCCCTGTGATTCATCTGTGTCTTCAACTTCCAATTGTGTCCCCTTGTTACTGTGTCCAGTCTCTGGAACATCCTGTCTTTGTCCACCTTGTCAATTCCTCTCAATATTTTATATGTTATCATGTCCCCCCTATCTCTCCTGTCCTCCAGTGTCGTCAGGTTGATTTCCCTTAACCTCTCCTCGTAGGACATACCTCTTAGCTCTGGGACTAGTCTTGTTGCAAACCTTTGCACTTTCTCTAGTTTCTTTACATGCTTGGCTAGGTGTGGGTTCCAAACTGGTGCCGCATACTCCAATATGGGCCTAACGTACACGGTGTACAGGGTCCTGAACTATTCCTTATTAAGATGTCGGAATGCTGTTCTTAGGTTTGCCATGCGCCCATATGCTGCAGCAGTTATTTGGGTGACGTGCGGCTCAGATGTGCCCAGTGTTATTCTCACCAGAAGATCCTTTTCCTTAAGTGAGGTTTGTAGTCTCTGGCCCCCTAGACTGTACTCCGTCTGCTGTCTTCTTTGCCCTTCCCCAATCTTCATGACTTTGCACTTGGTGGGGTTGAACTCCAGAAGCCAGTTTCCGGACTAGGCCTGAAGCCTGTCCAGATCCCTTTGTAATTTTGCCTGGTCCTCGTCCGATTGAATTCTTCTCATCATCTGCAAACAGGGACACTTCGGAGTCTATTCCTTCCACCATGTCGTTCACAAATACCAGAAACAGTACCGGTCCTAGGACTGACCCCTGTGAAACCCCGCTCGTCACAGGCGCCCACTCTGACACTTCGCCACGTACCATGACTCGCTGCTGTCTTCCCGACAGGTATTCCCCGATCCATTGCAGTGCCATCCCTGTTATACTTGCCTGATCTTCCAGCTTATGCACTAATCTCTTGTGTGGAAATGTGTCAAAAGCCTTCTTACAGTCCAAGAAAACGTAATCTACCCACCCCTCTCTCTCTTGTCTTACTGCTGTCACCCTGTCATAGAACTCCAGTAGGTTTGTGACTCAGGATTTCCCGTCCCTGAAACCGTACTGGTTGTCACTGATAAGCTCATTCCTTTCTAGGTGCTCCACCACTCTTCTCTTGATAATCTTCTCCATGACTTTGCGTACTACACATGTTAGTGACACTGGTCTGTCTTTCCTAAAAATTGGGACTACATTTGCCGTCTTCCATACCTCAGATAGTCGCCCTGTTTCGATAGATGTGTTGAAGATTGTTGTTAGGGGTACACATAGCGCCTCTGCTCCCTCTCTCAGGACCCATGGAGAGATGTTATCCGGCTCCATCGCTCTGAGGTATCTAGCTCGCTTAGCAGCCTCTTCACTTCTTCCTCAGTCGTATATGTTGTGTCCAGCACTTGGTGGTGTGCCCCACCTCTCCGTCTTTCTGGAGTCCCTTCTGTCTTCTCTGTGAACACTTTTTGAATCTCATGTTGAGCCCCTCACATACTTCTCTCTCATTTCTTGTGATCTCTCCTCCTTCCTTTCTCAGCCTGATCACCTGGTCCTTGACTGTTGTTTTCCTCCTGATGTGGCTGTACAACAGCTTTGGGTCAGATTTGGCTTTCGCTGCTATGTCATTTTCGTACTGTCGTTGGACCTCTCTTCTTACCTGTACATATTCATTTCTGGCACTACGACTACCCTCCTTATTCTCCAGGGTCCTTTGCCTTCTATACTTCCATTCTTTAGTGTGTGTGTGTGTGCGCGCGTGTGTGCGTATGTGTGTGCAGCTCCTGGTCCCGCCTCTCCACTGATTATTCTGATTTCTTAGTGCTGTGCATGTATCCATGTTGGTCTACATGTTGCAACATAGACCTGACATATGTTGCATACATCGCCCTGACTGACACCTTGAACTTCCTGACAGCTGATCACACATCTGCCAGTCTTGATGTGTGCCTCAGGTGGTATACTGGGAATTAAGCTCACCCGAGGTCCTTCTCTCTCAGGAAAGTTGGCAGCATTTGTCCCCCGAGACAATGTTCCCTTATTTTTGGCATTCTCGACCCTTCCCCAATATGCATGTTGTTGGGGGTTGACTTCTAACAGCCAGTTCTCAGAACAATCCTTGTAGTTTCCCCTGGTCCTCAGCTCTGTGTTCTCTCCATCAGTTTCACGTCATCTACAGTGACTTCTCGGACTAATTCTTTCGTTATGTCGCTCATTTTGGCTAAAAATATTACCAGTGATAGTACAGATCCTTGTGGAACCCCACTCGTCACACTCGCCCATCCTGACTCATTGGATAATTGCTTCTTTCCTACTGGATAAGTATTCCTTGATGCATTGGAGTCCCTTCCCTGTTATTCCTGCCTGCTACTCTACCTTCTGTATCAGTCTCATGCACAGTACTGTATTAGAGGTCGTCTGTTAGCTAAAGGACATGCAATACATCCACCCACCCACTCATGTACAACGACCACCCACTCATGTACAACGACCACCCACTCATGTACAACGACCACCCACCCACTCATGTACAACGACCACCCACCCACCCTTGTCTCTCCTGCCTCACTTGTCTTGTCACAGAACTGCAGTAATTGTGTCAGACAGCAGCTACCATCTCTTAAAGGCTTAAACCGTAATGGCTGCCCCCATAACATTCAATGCTTGTCCACAACACTGGCCTCTGGTTTAATACTGCCTGTCTCTGCTGCATTCTTCAACACTGTGACAACATCTACTGTCTTCCACACCTCAGACAGACTGCGTCTGTTGACTTGTTGAAGATTGTTGTTAGTGGCTCACACAGTTCTTCAGCGGCTTCTCTCAGCATCCCTGGAGAGATGTTGTCTGGTTTCAGTGTCTTCAAGGTAGCTAGTGTGTGTGTGTGTGTAGTTGGTTCCTCGCCTCTTAGAATTTATCGTACCTACGCATGAAACCATGTAAGAAGAAGAAGAAAAAGAAATCATTCTCAGAAACAGAACACGAGAAGCGACTGTTACAAAAAAAAAAAAAGAAAACGACAAAAAGAGACATTCAATAGAAAACGAAATGTGGTTTGATGCGTGAGGAGGGAGGGAGGGAGGGAGGGAAGGAGGAAGGGAGGGAGGAAGGGAGGGAGGGAGGGAAGGAGGAAGGGAGGGAGGGAAGGAGGACTAAGAGAGGGAAGAACTAAGGTAGGGAGGGAGAAACAATGGGAGGAACTAAAGGAGGGAGGAAAAAACTAAGGGAGGGAGGAACTGAGGGAAGAACTAAGGGCTAGGAACTAAGGGAGGGAAGAACTAAGGGCTAGGAACTAAGGGAGGGAAGAACTAAGGGCTAGGAACTAAGGGAGGGAAGAACTAAGGGCTAGGAACTAAGGGAGGGAAGAACTAAGGGAGGAACTCAGGGAGGGAAGAACTAAGGGCTAGGAACTAAGGGAGGGAAGAACTAAGGGCTAGGAACTAAGGGAGGGAAGAACTAAGGGCTAGGAACTAAGGGAGGAAAGAACTAAGGGCTAGGAACTAAGGGCTAGGAACTAAGGGAGGGAAGAACTAAGGGCTAGGAACTAAGGGAGGGAAGAACTAAGGGCTAGGAACTAAGGGAGGGAAGAACTAAGGGAGGAACTAAGGGAGGGAAGAACTAAGGGCTAGGAACTAAGGGAGGGAAGAACTAAGGGCTAGGAACTAAGGGAGGGAAGAACTAAGGGCTAGGAACTAAGGGAGGGAAGAACTAAGGGCTAGGAACTAAGGGAGGGAAGAACTAAGGGCTAGGAACTAAGGGAGGGAAGAACTAAGGGCTAGGAACTAAGGGAGGGAAGAACTAAGGGCTAGGAACTAAGGGAGGGAAGAACTAAGGGCTAGGAACTAAGGGAGGGAAGAACTAAGGGCTAGGAACTAAGGGAGTGAGGGAGGGAGGAACTAAGGGAGGGAAGAACTAAGGGAGGAACTAAGGGAGGGAAGAATTAAGGGCTAGGAACTAAGGGAGGGAAGAACTAAGGGCTAGGAACTAAGGGAGTGAGGGAGGGAGGAACTAAGGGAGGGAAGAACTAAGGGAGGAACTAAGGGAGGGAAGAATTAAGGGCTAGGAACTAAGGGAGGGAAGAACTAAGGGCTAGGAACTAAGGGAGTGAGGGAGGGAGGAACTAAGGGAGGGAAGAACTAAGGGAGGAACTAAGGGAGTGACTTGTGTGAACGGTACATCAATATGTTTGGTTGAAGTATCAA
>NC_069462.1:31255646-31293146 GCF_026875155.1 Cherax quadricarinatus
AGGTAGGGAGAGTGTGTTGTAAGGTAGGTGAGGGGGGGGATGGTTGGGAAGGGGGGGGGAAGGTTGGAGGTGAGGGTGTGAAGATAGGAGAGTGGGAGGGATGGTTGGAGAGTGTGAGGGAAGGTAGGAGAATGTGAGGGAAGGTAGGGAGATGTGAGATAGGTAGGGAGAGTGTATGAGGAAGGTAGGGAAGAGTGTGGGGAAGGAAGGAGAGTGGAGGGAAGGTATGGAGAGTGTGAGGGAAGGTAGGGAGAGTGTGGGGGTAGGTAGGAGAGTGTGGGGAAGGTATGGAAAGTGAGGGAAGAGGGAGAGTGTGAGGGAGTAGGAGAGTGTGGGTGATGTTATGGGTGTGTGTGAGGGAAAGGTTGGTGAGTGTGGGGGAAGGTAGGAGAGTGTAGAGAAGGTAGGGAGAGTGGGGGAAGGTAGGGTAGTGTGTGAGAAGGGAGGGAGAGTGTGAGGGTAAGTAGGGAGAGTGTGAGGAAGGTGGTGAGAGTGTAGTGTTGGTTGGGAGAGTGTGTGGGATAGTAGGGAGATGGTGTGGGAAGGTAGGTAGGTGTGAGATATAGAGAGGGGTGTTGGGTGTGTGTGAGGGAAGTAGGAGAGTGGGGGTTGGAGGGAGTGTATGAGGGGAGGTAGGGAGAGTGTAGGAAGGTAGGGAGAGTGTGGGGAAGGTAGGGAGAGTGTGAGGAAGGTAGGGAGAGTGTGAGGGAAGGTAGGGAGAGTTGAGGGTAGTAGGGGGGGGAAGGGGAGTGTGAAGGAGGTAGGAGAGTATGAGGGTAGGTAGGGAGATGTGAGGAAGGTAGGGAAGTATGAGGGTAGATAGGGGAGAGTGTGAGGGAAGGTAGGGAGAGTATGAGGGTAGGTAGGGAAGAGTGTGAGGGATGTAGGGAGAGTTAGTTACCAATTTCTCCTAGGCCCATGTCAATTAACATTAGGCCTGTTGTATATGCTTGCGTGCGTGTGTGTGTGTGAGTGTGTTGTGAGTGTGTGTGTGTGTGTTGTGGTGTTGTGTGTGTGTGTGTGTGTGTGTGTGTGTGCGTGTGTGTGTGTGTGTGAGTGTGGGGGGAAGGTAGGGAGAGTGTGAGGGAAGGTAGGGAGAGTTTGGGAAGGTAGGGAGTGTAGTGAGGGTAAGGTAGGGAGAGTGTGAGGGAAGGTAGGGAGAGTGTGGAGGGAAGGTAGGGAGAGTGAGGGGGAAGGTAGGGAGGTGTGAGGAAGGAAGGGAGATTGTGAGGAAGTAGGGAGAGTGTGGGGAAGGTAGGGAGTGTATTAGGGTAGGTAGGGAGAGTGAGAGGGAAGGTAGGAGAGTGTGAGGGAAGGCGTAGGGAGAGTGTGAGGGAAGGTAGGGAGAGTGTGAGGGAAGGTAGGGAGAGTGTGAGGGAAGGTAGGGATAGTGTGGGGGAAGGTAGGGATGTATAGTGTAGGGTAGGGAAGTGTGAGGGAAAGGTAGGGAGAGTGTGAGGGAATGTAGGGAAGTTGGGGAAGGTAGGGAGTGTATAGGGTAGTAGGGAGAGTGTGAGGGAAGGTATGGGAGAGTGTGAGGGAAGGTAGGGAGAGTAGGAGGGAAGGAAGGGAGAAGTGTGTAGGTAAGGTAGGGAGAGTGTAGGGAAGGCAGGGAGAGTATGAGGGAGGTAGGAGAGTGTGAAGGAAGTAGGAGAGTGGGGAAGGCAGGGAGAGTATAAACGGAAGTCAGGAGTGTGTTAGATGGAGCAAGGTGAACGTCTTGAGGATGAACACAATCAGCTCCACAAACACCACTTAAATGAAGCACTTGTTACATGTTGAGTGAACGATGAACAGTGGGCCATCACAAGACAACCCGAGACTTACTTGCTTCCCACTGTGAACACAAACTTTCTGCAAGAGAAGGCATTTTTCCAGCAGCATCATGTTCCAGCCACGCCACACTTCCCATAAAAAAAAGCTGACATTCCTCGAAAGAGTGAGGTAAGCATTCTAAACTGCCCATGAAACCCTCCTGACCTGACCCAACTTAAATCTCAGGGCGAAACCACAGTAAAAAAAAAAAAAAAAAGGGGATCGCAAAACAGGACTGGGTTCAACTGGTGTAGAAGGTAACTGCTGGTGTTAACGACCTGCTACCTACCACGACGAAGGACCTGCAGGGTAAACTGCTGGTGTTACACCTGCTACCACCACGACTAAGGACCTCCAGGGTAACTGCAGTTTACTTACCTGCTACCGAACCACGACCGAAGGACTTCCCGAATGTTTTTCAACACTGGACGAGTCTATGTCAAAGCTAGTAGCAATGTTTATAACAGCATGGGGTAGTCACACTCTTATCATAAACAAACATGGGGCAGTGCAAAACCCGTAGGACTATACGGAGCCTGTACGGTGGGAGAGATGGAAGGTATTCAGGCTTGATTCCAGGAACTGAAGCACAGATTCAATTCCTAGATCAGAGGCCCCTCACAGCATCGGCAAGGAACCTCCCTTCAGTGGATGTCTCTTACAAAATCCTCTCACTGCCCTTGATTACCATGACATTTGTTGTCTGGGCTAGCTGGTCCAGTGGCTACACGACGGATCTGGAGTTTTTTTTGAGACTGATCGCGGACGGTCTGGAGTTTATGAGACTCTGAACGCGGACGTGACTGGAGTTTTGAGACTGATCTCGGACGGTCTGGAGTTTTGAGACTCTGATCGCGGACGGTCTGAGTTATTGAACTCCTGGATCGCGGACGAGTCAGGAGTTTTGAGACTCTGATCGGGACGTCCCCGGAGTTTTGAGACTCTGACGCGGACGGTTCTGGAGTTTTGAGGACTCCACTGATCGCGGATTCTAACCCCGCGCTGGTATCATAAATAATTCAACCAAATCTTTGATAGCACAATTGTGGTCGTACAGTCTAAACTGAGCTCATATTCTACGACACAACTATCATCAAATATGTGTTAAAGGAAAGATCCTGGACTTTCACCTTTCGAAACAGAGCAAAGGAAAGTTACGTAATTAATGATAAAGTAGATAATAGTGGAAAATAAACAAGTTAAAGAAACTGGGTGGAAGCCTAAAGTGCCACTTAATGTTCCATATAAACGTGTTGATTCATCAGTGTCCCAGTTAATATGCGTACTACTGTAAATTCTGGTGGCAATCATATCGAACGTTTGATTAAAATGTCTGGCCAGATAGACCCTCGTCTCAGTGTCGGAGATGAGAGGGAGCTGCAGAAAAACTTTTCTCAATCAAAATGTTGCCCAAGTAGAATGAGGGAGACGTAGGGGAAGGAGGAGGGGAGGAAAGGTAGGGAAAGAGGGAAGGAAAGGGGTTTTTTTTTTTTTTAGGGGGGGTTGGAGGGGAGGGGGAGGAGGCTGGTGATATCTTTTTAAAACTGTCAATTACTCAACATCTTCCGACAAGTGTCAAATATCTGACCTGAGGGCGTCACCTGTCCTATTTTGTGTTTTTTGGTGTGTGTTTGGGTGGTGTGTGTGTGTGTGTGTGGTGTGTGTTGTGTGTGTGTGTGTGTGTGTTGTGTTGTGTGTGGTGAGTTTGTTGTGTGTGTTGTGTGTGTGTTTGTGTGTGTGTTTATGTGTGTGTACTCACCTACTCACCTAGTTGAGGTTGCAGGGGTCGAGTCCAAGCTCCAAGGCCCCGCCTCTTCACTGATCGCTACTAGGTCACTCTCCCTGAACCATGGAGCTTTATCGACCTCGCTTAAAGCAATGTATGGATCCTGACTCACTACATCGCTTGCCAACTAATTCCACTTCCTGACTACTTTCTGTGGCTGAAGAAATACTTCCTAAAATCCTTTGATTCATCTGTGTCTTCACTCCAACTGGTGTCCCCCATGTTACTGTTTCCAATCTCTGGAACATCCTGTCTTTGTCCACCTTGTCAATTTCCTCTCAGTATTGGGGGGGGGTGGCGGTGAATGTCCACCCTATCTCTCCTGTCCTCCAGTGTCCGTCAGTTTTGATTTCCCTTAACCTCTCCTCATAGGACATACCTCTTAGCTCTGGACTAGTGTGTGTGTGTGTGTTGTGTGTGTGTGTGTGTGTTGTGTGTTGTTGTGTGTGTGTGGTTTGGGTTGTGTGTTTTGTGTGTGCGTTTGTGTGTGTTATGTTGTGTGTGTGTGTGTGTGTGTGTGTGTGTGTTGTGTGGTGTGTGTATTATGTGTTTATGTGTGAATGTGTGTGTGTGTGTGTGTGTTTGTGTGGTGTTTTGTGTGTGTGTGTTAGTGTGTGTGTTTGTGTGTGTGTTTGTGTGTGTGTGTGTGTGTGTGTGTGTGTGTGGTGTGTGTGTGTGTGTGTGTTGTGTGTTGTGTGTGGTAAGAATACAATCTGCCAGTACCTAGCTCCTGGGCACTGCCATCCATTACCTATATACAGCTCTAACCGTGTAAGCATTTGCTACGCCTAAGACTGACGCCTCAGGCTCCATCGTATCACACACATTACCTCTCCGACCTCCACTCTTGATAATCCGTGAGTATTTTCCACGCCATAATCGTGTGTCTCCTCCTATCTCCCTCCTAGTGACCTGCTACATTATTCCTGCATTTACATTATCCATTATTCTTCACATAGTTATTAACGTGTTTGTTCCAACACTCCCTCTCATCTCCTCTGTCTTGTTACATCTCTTTCTCTCTCTCCAACTCTCTCCTTCCCTCCTACTGGTGAACCAGTTTGAATTGAGACATATTGAAAACATCTGGTGTGTGTGTCTCTCTCTCCCCTTCCTCCCTTCCCTCCCTCCTCCTTCCTCCATCCCACCCACCCTCCCTCCTTCCCTCCCCTCATTTCTCACATCGTTCCCGTCCCCCTCAACCGCTTCGGCTAAATTTAAAAATCAATGCGGATAACATCACTGTGGCCATAACACACTGTTAATTGTGACCTGATTGTCTAGTTGTGACCTGATTGTCTAGTTGTGACCTGATTGTCTAGTTTGTGACCTGATTGTCTAGTGTGAACTGATTGTATAGATTTGACCCTGATTGTCTAGTTGGACCTGATTAAGTTGTGACCTGAATGTCTAGTTGTGACCCGATTTGAATAGTTGTGACCCGATTGTCTAGTTGTGACCTGATTGTCTAGTTGTGACCTGATTGTCTAGTTGTGACCTGATTGTCTAGTTGTGACCCGATTGTATAGTTGTGACCCGATTGTCTAGTTGTGACCTGATTGTCTAGTTGTGACCTGATTGTCTAGTTGTGACCTGATTGTCTAGTTGTGACCTGATTGTCTAGTTGTGACCTGATTGTCCTAGTTGTGACCATGATTGTCTAGTTGGTACCTGATTGTATAGTTTGTGACCCGATGTCTAGTTGTGACCTCATTGTCCTATTGGTGACCTGATTGTCTAGTTGTGACCTGATTGTCTTAGCTTGTGACCAGATTGTCCTAGTTGTGACCAGATTGTATAGTTGGACCTGATTGTCTAGTTGTGGAACCCGATTGTATATTGTGACCCGATGTCTAGTTGGACGTGATTTCTAGTTGTGACCTATTTGTCTAGTGTGACCGATTGTCCTAGTTGTGACCCATTTTTGGGGGGGGGTATAGTTGTGACCCGATTGTCTAGTTGTGACCTGATTGTCTAGTTGTGACCTTATTGTCTAGTTGTACCTGATTGTCTAGTGTGACCTGATTGTCCTAGTGTGACCTGATTGTCTAGTTGTGACCTGATTGTCTAGTTGTGACCCGATTGTCATAGTGTGACCTCCATTGTCTAGTTGTGACCTGATGGTCTAGAGATTGACCTGGATGTCTAAGTTTGTGACCCGATTTATAGTTGTGACCCATTGTCTAGTTGTGACCTCATTGCTATGTTGGTGACCTGATTGTCTAGTTGTGGACCTGATGTCTAGTGTGACCCCATTGTTATAGTCGTGAACCCGATTGTCTAGTTGTGACCTGATTGTGCTAGTTGTGTGACCTGATTGTCTAGTTGTGACCTATATGTCTTGTTTGTGACCCGATTGTATAGTTGTGACCCGATTGTCTAGTTGTGACCTGATTGTCTAGTTGTGACCTGATTGTCTAGTTGTGACCTGATTGTCTAGTTGTGACCCGATTGTATAGATGTGACCCGATTGTCTAGTTGTGACCTGATTGTCTAGTTGTGACCTGATTGTCTAGTTGTGACCTGATTGTCTAGCTGTGACCTGTCTAGTTGTGATCTGATTATCTAGCGGTGACCTGATTGTCTAGTTGTGACCTGATTGTCTGTGACCTGTCTAGTTGTGATCTGATTATCTAGCGGTGACCTGATTGTCTAGTTGTGACCTGATTGTCTATCTGTGACCTGTCTAGTTGTGATCTGATTATCTAGCGGTGACCTGATTGTCTAGTTGTGACCTGATTGTCTAGTTGTGACCTGATTGTCTAGTTGTGACCTGATTGTCTAGTTGTGACCTGATTGTCTAGTTGTGACCTGATTGTCTAGTTGTGACCTGATTGTCTAGTTGTGACCTGATTGTCAGTTTGTGACCATGATTGTCAGTTAGAGACCCTATAATTGTCTAGTTTTGACCTGTCCAGTTTGATCTGATTATCTAGCGGGACCTGATTGTCTAGTTGTGACCAGATTGTACCCCCCTATTTGTTACACCTGTTGTCAGTTTGTGACCTGATTGTCTAGTTGTGACCTGTCTAGTTGTGATCTGATTATCTAGCGGTGACCTGATTGTCTAGTTGTGACCTGATTGTCAAGTTGTGACCTGATTGTCTAGTTGTGACTGATTGTCTAGTTTGTGACCTGATAGTCTATTTGGACCTGATTGTCTAGTTGTGACCTGAAGTCTAGTTGTGAACCCTGATTGTCTAGTGTGACCTGATTGTATAGTGAGACCTGATTAGTCTAGTTGTGACCTGATGTGTCTAGTTTGACCTGATTGTCTAGTTGTACCTGATTGTCTAGTTGTACCTGATTGTCTAGTTGTGACCTGATTGTCCTAGTTGTGACCGATGTTCTAAGTTTGTGACCTGATTGTCTAGTGTTACCTGATTGTCTAGTTGTGACCTATTGTCTAGTTGTTGACCTGATTGTAAAGTTGTGACCTGATGTCTAGTGCGACCTGGATATGTCTAGTTGTGAACCTGAATTGTCTAAGTTGTGACCTGATTGCTTCGTTTCCCTGTTCCACTTTTCAAACACTGAAAGTTATTGAAATATTAATAATAATAATAATAATAAATTATTATATTTAATATTTCTAAATCACTTTATGCTCTCGTTCGTCTCTATAACGTATACATGAAGCATACAAGATGTAATACAGGGTGTAATACGGATACATACAAGATGCATACATTGATGGAAATACATAGTATACAGGGTGTATAAAAGATTATACAATGGTGTAGTACAATGATGTATACATATGTATACATGATGTATACAGGGTGTATAAAAGATGTATACATGGTGTATACATGATGTATACATGATGTATACATGGTGTATACAGGGTGTATAAAAGATGTATACATGGTGTATACATGAGATGTATAAATGATGTAAACATGGTTATAACAGGGTGTATAAAAAGATGTATACAAAATGAATACATGGGTGAATACATGAAAAGTCTACATGATTATACATGGTTTATACAGGGTGGTATAAAAGATGTATACAAGATGTATACATTGGTGTAACATGATGTATACATGATGTATACATATTATACATGATTATAGAACAAAAGTATACAAGAAGTACACATGGTGTATACATGGTTGTATACATGGAGTATACATGGTGTATACATGTATACATGGTGTATACATGGAGTATACATGATGTTACATGGTGTATACATTGTATACATGTGTATGCATGAGGTAATACATATGTATACAAGATGTACACAGGTGTATACATGGTTGTATACATGTATACATAGTGTATACATGGGTAACATGGTGTATACATGGATGTATACATGGATGTATACAAGATGTACACATGGTGTAATACATGGTGTTATACATGGTGTATCATGGATTATACATGTAATACATGGTGTAATACATATGTATACATGATTATACAAGATGTAACATGGTGTATACATTGTATAACATGGTGTATACATGATGTATACATGGTGTTAATGACATGGTGTATACATGTATACATGGTGTATACATGATGAATACATGGTGTATACATGGTGTAATACATGATGTATACAATGGGTGGTATACATGATTGTATACATGGTGTATACATGGTGTATACAGATGTATACAAGGTGTAACATGGTGTAAACATGTAATACATGGTGTATACATGAATGTATACAAGATGACACGGTGTATACATGTGTATACATGTATACATGGTGTATACATGATGGAAACATGATGTATACAAGAGTACACATGGATGTATAACATGGTGTATTACTTTGTTGTAATACATGTATACATGGTTTTATACCATGATGTATACATGGTGTAACATTGTGTATACATGATGTTAACATGGTGGTATACATGATGTAATACATGGTGTATACATGATGTATACATGGGTGTATACATGGTGTATACATGTATACATGTGTATACATGAGTATACATGTGTATACAAGGATGTATACATTATGTATACATGGTGTATACCATGATGTATACATGGGTATACATGGGTGTATACATGTATACATGGTGTATACATGATGTAAACATGGTGTATACATGGATGTATACATGGTGTATACATGTATACACATGAGTATACATGACGTTATACATGGTGTATGACATGATGTATACATGTTTTAATACATGGTGTAACATGGTGTATACATGATGTATACATGGTTGTATACATGATGTATACATGGTGTATACATGGTGTATAATGTGTATACAGGTGCATACATGGTTTATACATGATGAATACATGGAGTAAACTTGTGGTATGACATGGTGTAATAGATGGTGAATACATGATGTATACAGTGTTACATGGTGTAATACATGATGTATACATGGTTTAACCATTGGAGTATACATGATGTTTTTTTTTTAATACATTGTGTATACATGGTGTATACATGATGTATACATGGTGTATACATGGTGTATACATGTATGTATCCATGTGTTATACGATGAATGTATACATGGTGTATACAGGATGTATACATGGGTGTGATACATGATGTATACATGGTGTAATACAGGGTGATATACATGGTGTATACTTGATTTATACATGGTGTAAACATGGTGGTATACATGATGTATACATGGTGTATACATGGTGTATACATGGTGTATACATGGTGTATACATGGTGTATACATGGTGTATACATGATGTATACATGGTGTATACATGATGTATACATGGTGTATACATGGTGTATACATGGTGTATACATGGTGTATACATGGTGTAATACATGCTGTATACATGTGTAATACATGGAGTATACATGTGTAACATGGTGTATACATGTGTATACATGGATGTATACATGGTGTATACATGATGTATACATGGTGTATACATGGTATACAGCAGCAACAATAACAACACAAGTCTGAAAAGCCCATTTGTGTTGAAGGCAGTGTGCTTTAACCTGGGGGGGAGGGGGGTGAAGGGCTCTTGATACCAGGAACTGGAGCTGCCCTTTCTCTTCCCTTGGATCAATAACTGATATTGTGTGCGTTAGTAAAATGCGACATCTCTAGATTATATTGATCCTCCTGTAGCATCTCTAGAATATTGATACCTCCTGTAGCATCTCTAGAGTATATGATCCTCCTGTAGCAGGAAGGGGGGGGGAGGAGGAGTAGGATGGGGGGGATCCCGCCTGTAGCATCTCTAGAGTATACTTGATCCACTCTGTAGCATCTCTAGAGTATATTGATCCTCCTGTGCATCTCTAGAGTAATATTGATCCACTCCTGTAGCATCTCTATAGTAGTATGATCCTCCTGTAAACATCTCTAGAGTAATATGATCCTCCTGTAGCATTTCTAGAGATATGATCCTCCTGTAGCATCTCTAGAGTATATTGATCCTCCAGAATACTTCTCTGGGGAGAGTATATTGATCCTCCTGTAAGCATCTGCTAGAGTATATTGAATCCTCCTGAAGCATCTGCTAGGTATATTGATCCTCCTGTAGCATCTCTAGAGTATATTGATCCTCCTGTAGCATCTCTAGAGTATATTGATCCTCCTGTAGCATCTCTAGAGTATATTGATCCTCCTGTAGCATCTCTAGAGTATATTGACCATCACTGTCGTATCTCTAGAGAAATTGATCCTCTGTAGCATCTCAGAGTATAATTTATCCTCCTGTAGCAACCCATCTCCTAGAGTATATTGATCCTCCTGAAGCATCTCTAGAGTATATTGAGCCTCCTGTAAGCATCTCTAGAGAATATTGAACCTCCTCTAGTCCCCTATACAGTATCTAGCATCTAGCTCTAGACTCTAGCATCTAGAATCTAGCATCTAGTATCTAGCAACTAAATCTACATCTAATATCTACATCTAGAATCTACCATCAGCATCTATATCTAGATATCTAGCCTCTAGTATCTAGTATCTAGCATCTAGTATCTACATCTAGCACATCTACATCTATGTAATCTAGCATCTATATCTAGCATCTAGTATCTAGTCATCTATGTATCTAGTATCTAGCATCTAGAAATCTAGCATCTAGTATCCTAGCTTCCAGTATCAGCATCAGACCCCTCCTAGCTTCTTCAAGACCCTCCAGCTATCTTCAAGACCCCTCCAGCTGTCTTCAAGACCCTCCTACTGTCCTTCAAGACCCCTCCGAGCTGTCTTCAGAACCCCTCCTAGCTGTCTCAAGACCCCCTCCTAAGCTATCTTCAAGTACCCCTCCTAGCTGTCTTCAAGACCCCTCCTAGCAATCTTCAAGACCCCTCCTAGCTGTCTTCAAGACCCCTCCTAGCTATCTTCAAGACCCCTCCTAGCTGTCTTCAAGACCCCTCCTAGCTGTCTTCAAGACCCCTCCTAGCTATCTTCAAGACCCCTCCTAGCTGTCTTCAAGACCCCTCCTAGCTATCCTCAAGACCCCTCCTAGCTGTCTTCAGAAGACCCCCAACCTATCTTCAAGACCTCCTATCTGTCTTCAAGACCCCACCTACTATCTTCAAGACCCCTCCTAGCTGTCTTCAAGACCCTCCTACCGATCTTCAAGACCCTCCTAGCTGTCCTTCAAGACCCTCTTAGCTGTCTTCAAGACCCCTCCTAGCTATCTTCAAGACCCCTCCTAGCTGTCTTCAAGACCCCCTAGCTATCTTCAAGACCCCTCCTAGCTGTCTTCAAGACCCCTCCTAGCTGTCTTCAAGACCCCTCCTAGCTATCTTCAAGACCCCTCCTAGCTGTCTTCAAGACCCCTGAGCCTAGCTATCTCAAGACCCCCTCCTAGCTGTCTTCAAGACCCTCCTAGCTATCTTCAAGACCCCTCCAGCTACCTTCAAGACCCGCTCCTGCTGTCTTCAAGACCCCTCCTAGCTATGCTTCAAGAACCCTCCACTAGCTGTCTTCAAGACCCCCCTAGCTATCTTCCAAGAACCACTCCTAGCTGTCTTCAAGACCCCTCCTAGCTATCTTCAAGACCCCTCCTAGCTGTCTTCAAGACCCCTCCTAGCTATCTTCAAGACCCCTCCTAGCTGTCTTCAAGACCCCCTAGCTATCTTCAAGACCCCTCCTAGCTGTCTTCAAGACCCCTCCTAGCTGTCTTCAAGACCCCTCCTAGCTGTCTTCAAGACCCCTCCTAGCTGTCTTCAAGACCCCGTCCTAGCGATCTTGCAAGACCCCTCCCTAGCTGGTCTTCAAGACCCTCCTAGCTTGCATCTTCAAGACTCCCGCCTAGCTATCTTCAAGACCCCCTAGCTATCTTCAAGACCCCTCCTAGCTGTCTTCAAGGCCCCTTAGCAGTCTTCAAGACCCCCTAGCTATGTTGAAGACCCCTCCTAGCTGTCTTCAAGACCCCTCCTAGCTATCTTCAAGACCCCTCCTAGCTGTCTTCAAGACCCCTCCTAGCTATCTTCAAGACCCCTCCTAGCTGTCTTCAAGACCCCCTAGCTATGTTCAAGACCCCTCCTAGCTGTCTTCAAGACCCCCCTAGCTATCTTCAAGACCCCTCCTAAGCCTGTCCTCCAAGGACCCCCGTAGCTAGTCTTCAAGACCCCACCTATCTGTCCTTCAAGACCCTTCCCCCCTACCGGACTGGATGCTGCCAGCACTAACAACTAGATCGTGATGACATGCAACCAGCAGAAATGCTTAGGTCCTGGGACCACTCAGGATGAAACAAGTCAGCCAAGAATTAGTAATAATAATAAAATAATAATAATAAGAGAGAGAGGGAGAGAGAGAGGAGAGAGAGAGAGAGCAAGTAAGCCTAGTAGCAGGGCGGGCCAGTGAGAGTGTCTATCTGCCTCCGATGCTAGCATAACACTTCACCGCTCACAAACCATTTCTCTCTCTCTCTCTCTCTCTCTCTCTCTCTCTCTCTCACTTCTCACTCCACTCATCCCGTCCTCTCGCTCATCACTCGTCCCCCTTCTCATCCCAGCACTCCTCACTTCTCTCCTCCTCCACCTCTCCCTCCATCTCCCGCACCACCTCACACACACGGTCACTCTCCCTCTCCTCTCTCGCCCCACATCACCTCACCTCCACACACCTCACCGCACTCTCCAGCCCCCGACCTCGCACACACAACCAACAACTCGAACGCTCACACACTGCCACAACACACTCACACACACCACCTACCCACGTCACACCCCCAACACCCACCAGTCCGTGCACACCAGCGCGCCCCCCCCACTCATCACACACTCACTCTGGAACTACTCTCTCACAACGCACACTTCACCTCACTCACTCACCCCACACACACACACCGACACAGCCCCACACCCTCTCGCCTCACACGACCCCTCTCCCCCTCACATCACCGCTCTCTCACTCACATCACTACAAGTGATCGTTACACTTAATCCTCTTTCTGCTTGGTGTCCAAGGCTTTGCTGAAGAGGAGGAAACGAGGAGGAGAAGGAAGAGGAGGAGAAGAGGAGGAAGAGGAGTAGGAACGAGGAGGGAGGAAGATGAGGGGAGGAGGAGAAAAGAGGAAGATAGGAGAGAGGAGGAGGAGAAAGGAGGGAGGATGAGTGATTAGGAGGAGGAGGAGTAGATGAGGATGAGAAGGAATAAGGAGGAGGAGGATGAGGAGATAGAGGAGGAAGGGAGGTGGGAGGAGGACGATGAGGATGAGGGAGGAGGAAGACTAGGAGGAGAAGAGGAGGAGGATGAGAAGGAATAGTATAGGAGGAAGGAGGAAAGGAGGAGGAGGAGGGAGGAGGAGGAGGGTAGGATTGATGAGGAGGAGGATGAGAGAAGGAAGAGGAGGAGGAGTAGTATACTCCGTCTTCTTCGGCTTCGCTTCGTTCGTCTTCGGCTGCGTCTTCGTCAGGCCTAGTCTCCTCTTCTCACTTCCTCCCTCTTCTGTCTTTCCTCCTCTTCCTTCTTCTTCTCCTGTCCTCTTCTTCTTCTTACTTCGTTCTCCTTCTTCTTCGTCTTCTGTCATCTCTTCTTCGTCGTCTTCTTCTTCTCTTCTTCTTCTCCTTCCCTCTTCTTCAGCTTCGTCTTCTCCTTCTTCTTCTTCTCGGTCTTCTTCTTCTTCTTCTTCTTCTTTATCCTCTTTTCCTCTTTCTTCAGGTTCCTCCTCTTCTTTCTTCCGTCTTCTTTCATCTTCTCCTTCCTCTTCTTCTTCTCGCTACTTTCTCTTCTTCTTCTTCTTCTTCTTCCTTCTTCCTTCTTCCTTCCTCTTCTTCTTCCCTTCTTCCTCCTTCTTCGGTTCTTCCTCGTCTGTCTTCTTCTTCACCCCCCCCTCTTCTCTTCTTCCTCTTCTTCTTCTCCTTTCTTCTTCTTCTTCTGTCTTCTTCCTCTTTTTCCCTCTTCTTCCGCTCTTCCTCCCTCTCTTCTTCTCTTCCTCTGCTTCCTCCCCTCCACTCCTCAAACCAACCCCCTCCAACCCACCAACCAGCCCCCCCAAGAACCAACCCTCAACCAACCAACCAACCAAAAAAAAGACTGAAAAGCAAATAGAATGAAACAAATAAGAAAAACCAACCAACCAACCCAACCAACCAATACGCAACAAACCAACCAAACCAACCAACCAATACCACCCCACCTACCAACCAAACCAACCAACCCACCCCACAACAACCAACCAACCAACCAACCAACCAACCAACACCACCCCAAACCCCCTCCCACGCGCCTCCCACCACAACCACCTGATCCCACGCCCCTAGCAGTGCCCGCCCTGGATCAAGAGCACAGCCTCCGTCTTACTGGGTCAGAGTGCAGGCAAAACTGGTCAGTAAAAACCTGCATAAACGACTGATGTCCGGACCTGTTTTACCTCTGATGATGGTAATACCATGTAGGGATGGAGGAGTGAGTTGAATAAAGGGAGAAGACAAGAAAAAAAACAAGGTAAACCAATTAGTAATCAGCGCCTCGATCTGGGGAATTTGAAGCGGTGAGTGACGGTAGAGGATAGTGTGATGTGAGAGATAGGAGAGAGTGGGAAGTAGGGAGATTGTGAGGGAAGGAGAGGGAGAGTGTGAGGATGAGAGGTAGGTAGAGTGGATGGAAAGGTGAAGGGAAGTGAGAGGGAAGGTAAGGGAGAGTGTGAGGAAGATCGGGAGAGTGGAGGGAACGAAGGTTATAGTGAGAGGGCAATAGAGGGAGAAGTGGTGATGGAAGGTAGGGAGAGTGTGAAGGAAGTAGGAGAGTGTGAGGAAGGTAGGAAGTGATTAGGGAATGTAGTAGAAGTGTGAGGGACAGTAAGGGAGTGTGTGAGTGACGGTAGGTAGGTGTGAGGGAAGTGTATAGTGAGAGTGGTGATGGATGTAAGGTGGAGAGTGTTAGTAAGGTAAGGGAGAGTGTAGGGAAGGTAGGGAGAGTGTTGAGGGAAGGTATGTAGAGTGTGGGGGTAAGGTAGGGAGAGTGTGAGAAAGGTAGGGAGAGTGTGTGAGTGATGTAGGGAGAGAGTGAGGCGAAGGTAGGGAGAGTGATGGATGGAAAATAGGAGAAGTGAGGAAGGTTAGGGGAGAGTGTGAGGGAAAGGTAGGGAGAGTGTGAGGGAAGGTAGGGAGAGTGGTGAGGGAAAGGTAGGGATAGTGTGAGGGAAGTAGGGGAGAGTGTGAGGGAAGGTAGGGAGAGTGTGAAGGAATGTAGGTAGAGTGTGAGGGAAGATAGGGAGAGTGTGAGGGAATGGTAGTAGAGTGTTGATGGAAGTTAGGAGAGTGTGGAGGGAAGGTAGGGAAAGTGTGAGGAAAGATAGGGAGAGTGTGAGGGAAGGTAGGGAGACGTGTGAGGGAAGGTAGAGAGAGTGTGAGGGAAGGTAGAGAGAGTGTGAGGGAAGGTAGGGAGAGTGTGAGGAAAGGTAAGGGAGTGTGGAGGGAAGGTAGGGAAGTGTGAGGGAAGGTTAGTGAGAGTGTGAAGGAAGGTAGGGAAAGTGTGGTTAAGGTAGGGAGAGTGGAGGGAAGGTAAGGGAGAGTGTGATGGAAGTAGGAGAGTGTGAGGAAGGTAGGGAAAAGTGTGGGGGAAGGTAGGGAGAGTGTGAGGGAAGGTAGGATAGTGTGAGGGAATAGGGAGAAATTAGAGGGAAGGTAGGGAGAGTGTGAGGGAAGGTAGGGAGAACTGTGGTGAAATGTAGGGATAGTTATAGGGAAGGTAGGGAGAGAGATGAGGACGTTAGGGAAGTGTGGAGGAGGAAGGGATAAGTGTGCGGTACGGTAGGGAGAGTGTGGGTGGGAATGTAAGGGATGAGTTTGAGGGAAGGTAGGGATAGTGTGAGGGAAGGTTAGGCGTGTGAAGAGAAGGTAGGGAGATTGTGAGGGAAGGTAGGGATAGCGTAAGAGAAGGTAGAATAGTATAGGGAAGGTAGCGAGAGGTGAGGGATGGTAAGGAGAGTGTGGAGGTAAGGTAGGGAGAGTGTGAGGTGAAGGTAGGGAGATTGTAGGAAGGTATGGAGAGTGTGAGGAAGGTAGAGAATGTGTGGGTGAAGGTAGGGAGAGTGTGAGGAAGCAGGGAGAAGTGTGAGGGAAGGTAGGGAGAGTGTGAGGGAAATTATGGAGACTGTGGGTGAAGGAAGGGAGAGGTGAGGGAAAGGTAGGAGAGTGTGAGGGAAGGTAGGGAGGGTGGGTGGGTGGAAGGTAGGGAGAGTGTGAGGGAGGGTCATGGAGAGTGTAGGGGAAGGTAGGAGAGTGTGAGGGAAGGTAGGGAGAGTATGAGGGAAGTAGGAAGTGTGAGAAGTATGGGGAGAGGGTGGTGAGGTAAGGTAGAGAGTGTGGGGAAGGGAAGGGAGTGGTGGGGGAAGGTAGGGAGAGTGTGTTGTAAGGTAGGTGAGGGGGGGGATGGTTGGGAAGGGGGGGGGAAGGTTGGAGGTGAGGGTGTGAAGATAGGAGAGTGGGAGGGATGGTTGGAGAGTGTGAGGGAAGGTAGGAGAATGTGAGGGAAGGTAGGGAGATGTGAGATAGGTAGGGAGAGTGTATGAGGAAGGTAGGGAAGAGTGTGGGGAAGGAAGGAGAGTGGAGGGAAGGTATGGAGAGTGTGAGGGAAGGTAGGGAGAGTGTGGGGGTAGGTAGGAGAGTGTGGGGAAGGTATGGAAAGTGAGGGAAGAGGGAGAGTGTGAGGGAGTAGGAGAGTGTGGGTGATGTTATGGGTGTGTGTGAGGGAAAGGTTGGTGAGTGTGGGGGAAGGTAGGAGAGTGTAGAGAAGGTAGGGAGAGTGGGGGAAGGTAGGGTAGTGTGTGAGAAGGGAGGGAGAGTGTGAGGGTAAGTAGGGAGAGTGTGAGGAAGGTGGTGAGAGTGTAGTGTTGGTTGGGAGAGTGTGTGGGATAGTAGGGAGATGGTGTGGGAAGGTAGGTAGGTGTGAGATATAGAGAGGGGTGTTGGGTGTGTGTGAGGGAAGTAGGAGAGTGGGGGTTGGAGGGAGTGTATGAGGGGAGGTAGGGAGAGTGTAGGAAGGTAGGGAGAGTGTGGGGAAGGTAGGGAGAGTGTGAGGAAGGTAGGGAGAGTGTGAGGGAAGGTAGGGAGAGTTGAGGGTAGTAGGGGGGGGAAGGGGAGTGTGAAGGAGGTAGGAGAGTATGAGGGTAGGTAGGGAGATGTGAGGAAGGTAGGGAAGTATGAGGGTAGATAGGGGAGAGTGTGAGGGAAGGTAGGGAGAGTATGAGGGTAGGTAGGGAAGAGTGTGAGGGATGTAGGGAGAGTTAGTTACCAATTTCTCCTAGGCCCATGTCAATTAACATTAGGCCTGTTGTATATGCTTGCGTGCGTGTGTGTGTGTGAGTGTGTTGTGAGTGTGTGTGTGTGTGTTGTGGTGTTGTGTGTGTGTGTGTGTGTGTGTGTGTGTGCGTGTGTGTGTGTGTGTGAGTGTGGGGGGAAGGTAGGGAGAGTGTGAGGGAAGGTAGGGAGAGTTTGGGAAGGTAGGGAGTGTAGTGAGGGTAAGGTAGGGAGAGTGTGAGGGAAGGTAGGGAGAGTGTGGAGGGAAGGTAGGGAGAGTGAGGGGGAAGGTAGGGAGGTGTGAGGAAGGAAGGGAGATTGTGAGGAAGTAGGGAGAGTGTGGGGAAGGTAGGGAGTGTATTAGGGTAGGTAGGGAGAGTGAGAGGGAAGGTAGGAGAGTGTGAGGGAAGGCGTAGGGAGAGTGTGAGGGAAGGTAGGGAGAGTGTGAGGGAAGGTAGGGAGAGTGTGAGGGAAGGTAGGGATAGTGTGGGGGAAGGTAGGGATGTATAGTGTAGGGTAGGGAAGTGTGAGGGAAAGGTAGGGAGAGTGTGAGGGAATGTAGGGAAGTTGGGGAAGGTAGGGAGTGTATAGGGTAGTAGGGAGAGTGTGAGGGAAGGTATGGGAGAGTGTGAGGGAAGGTAGGGAGAGTAGGAGGGAAGGAAGGGAGAAGTGTGTAGGTAAGGTAGGGAGAGTGTAGGGAAGGCAGGGAGAGTATGAGGGAGGTAGGAGAGTGTGAAGGAAGTAGGAGAGTGGGGAAGGCAGGGAGAGTATAAACGGAAGTCAGGAGTGTGTTAGATGGAGCAAGGTGAACGTCTTGAGGATGAACACAATCAGCTCCACAAACACCACTTAAATGAAGCACTTGTTACATGTTGAGTGAACGATGAACAGTGGGCCATCACAAGACAACCCGAGACTTACTTGCTTCCCACTGTGAACACAAACTTTCTGCAAGAGAAGGCATTTTTCCAGCAGCATCATGTTCCAGCCACGCCACACTTCCCATAAAAAAAAGCTGACATTCCTCGAAAGAGTGAGGTAAGCATTCTAAACTGCCCATGAAACCCTCCTGACCTGACCCAACTTAAATCTCAGGGCGAAACCACAGTAAAAAAAAAAAAAAAAAGGGGATCGCAAAACAGGACTGGGTTCAACTGGTGTAGAAGGTAACTGCTGGTGTTAACGACCTGCTACCTACCACGACGAAGGACCTGCAGGGTAAACTGCTGGTGTTACACCTGCTACCACCACGACTAAGGACCTCCAGGGTAACTGCAGTTTACTTACCTGCTACCGAACCACGACCGAAGGACTTCCCGAATGTTTTTCAACACTGGACGAGTCTATGTCAAAGCTAGTAGCAATGTTTATAACAGCATGGGGTAGTCACACTCTTATCATAAACAAACATGGGGCAGTGCAAAACCCGTAGGACTATACGGAGCCTGTACGGTGGGAGAGATGGAAGGTATTCAGGCTTGATTCCAGGAACTGAAGCACAGATTCAATTCCTAGATCAGAGGCCCCTCACAGCATCGGCAAGGAACCTCCCTTCAGTGGATGTCTCTTACAAAATCCTCTCACTGCCCTTGATTACCATGACATTTGTTGTCTGGGCTAGCTGGTCCAGTGGCTACACGACGGATCTGGAGTTTTTTTTGAGACTGATCGCGGACGGTCTGGAGTTTATGAGACTCTGAACGCGGACGTGACTGGAGTTTTGAGACTGATCTCGGACGGTCTGGAGTTTTGAGACTCTGATCGCGGACGGTCTGAGTTATTGAACTCCTGGATCGCGGACGAGTCAGGAGTTTTGAGACTCTGATCGGGACGTCCCCGGAGTTTTGAGACTCTGACGCGGACGGTTCTGGAGTTTTGAGGACTCCACTGATCGCGGATTCTAACCCCGCGCTGGTATCATAAATAATTCAACCAAATCTTTGATAGCACAATTGTGGTCGTACAGTCTAAACTGAGCTCATATTCTACGACACAACTATCATCAAATATGTGTTAAAGGAAAGATCCTGGACTTTCACCTTTCGAAACAGAGCAAAGGAAAGTTACGTAATTAATGATAAAGTAGATAATAGTGGAAAATAAACAAGTTAAAGAAACTGGGTGGAAGCCTAAAGTGCCACTTAATGTTCCATATAAACGTGTTGATTCATCAGTGTCCCAGTTAATATGCGTACTACTGTAAATTCTGGTGGCAATCATATCGAACGTTTGATTAAAATGTCTGGCCAGATAGACCCTCGTCTCAGTGTCGGAGATGAGAGGGAGCTGCAGAAAAACTTTTCTCAATCAAAATGTTGCCCAAGTAGAATGAGGGAGACGTAGGGGAAGGAGGAGGGGAGGAAAGGTAGGGAAAGAGGGAAGGAAAGGGGTTTTTTTTTTTTTTAGGGGGGGTTGGAGGGGAGGGGGAGGAGGCTGGTGATATCTTTTTAAAACTGTCAATTACTCAACATCTTCCGACAAGTGTCAAATATCTGACCTGAGGGCGTCACCTGTCCTATTTTGTGTTTTTTGGTGTGTGTTTGGGTGGTGTGTGTGTGTGTGTGTGGTGTGTGTTGTGTGTGTGTGTGTGTGTGTTGTGTTGTGTGTGGTGAGTTTGTTGTGTGTGTTGTGTGTGTGTTTGTGTGTGTGTTTATGTGTGTGTACTCACCTACTCACCTAGTTGAGGTTGCAGGGGTCGAGTCCAAGCTCCAAGGCCCCGCCTCTTCACTGATCGCTACTAGGTCACTCTCCCTGAACCATGGAGCTTTATCGACCTCGCTTAAAGCAATGTATGGATCCTGACTCACTACATCGCTTGCCAACTAATTCCACTTCCTGACTACTTTCTGTGGCTGAAGAAATACTTCCTAAAATCCTTTGATTCATCTGTGTCTTCACTCCAACTGGTGTCCCCCATGTTACTGTTTCCAATCTCTGGAACATCCTGTCTTTGTCCACCTTGTCAATTTCCTCTCAGTATTGGGGGGGGGTGGCGGTGAATGTCCACCCTATCTCTCCTGTCCTCCAGTGTCCGTCAGTTTTGATTTCCCTTAACCTCTCCTCATAGGACATACCTCTTAGCTCTGGACTAGTGTGTGTGTGTGTGTTGTGTGTGTGTGTGTGTGTTGTGTGTTGTTGTGTGTGTGTGGTTTGGGTTGTGTGTTTTGTGTGTGCGTTTGTGTGTGTTATGTTGTGTGTGTGTGTGTGTGTGTGTGTGTGTGTTGTGTGGTGTGTGTATTATGTGTTTATGTGTGAATGTGTGTGTGTGTGTGTGTGTTTGTGTGGTGTTTTGTGTGTGTGTGTTAGTGTGTGTGTTTGTGTGTGTGTTTGTGTGTGTGTGTGTGTGTGTGTGTGTGTGTGTGTGTGTGTGTGTGTGTGTGTGTGTGTGTGTGTGTGTGGTAAGAATACAATCTGCCAGTACCTAGCTCCTGGGCACTGCCATCCATTACCTATATACAGCTCTAACCGTGTAAGCATTTGCTACGCCTAAGACTGACGCCTCAGGCTCCTCGTATCACACACACCTCTCCGTCTCCACTCTTGATAATCCGTGAGTATTTTCCACGCCATAATCGTGTCTCCTCCTGATCTCCCTCCTAGTGACCTGCTACATTATTCCTGCATTTACATTATCCATTATTCTTCACATAGTTATTAACGTGTTTGTTCCAACACTCCCTCTCATCTCCTCTGTCTTGTTACATCTCTTTCTCTCTCTCCAACTCTCTCCTTCCCTCCTACTGGTGAACCAGTTTGAATTGAGACATATTGAAAACATCTGGTGTGTGTGTCTCTCTCTCCCCTTCCTCCCTTCCCTCCCTCCTCCTTCCTCCATCCCACCCACCCTCCCTCCTTCCCTCCCCTCATTTCTCACATCGTTCCCGTCCCCCTCAACCGCTTCGGCTAAATTTAAAAATCAATGCGGATAACATCACTGTGGCCATAACACACTGTTAATTGTGACCTGATTGTCTAGTTGTGACCTGATTGTCTAGTTGTGACCTGATTGTCTAGTTGTGACCTGATTGTCTAGTTGTGACCTGATTGTATAGATTTGACCCTGATTGTCTAGTTGGACCTGATTAAGTTGTGACCTGAATGTCTAGTTGTGACCCGATTGTATAGTTGTGACCCGATTGTCTAGTTGTGACCTGATTGTCTAGTTGTGACCTGATTGTCTAGTTGTGACCTGATTGTCTAGTTGTGACCCGATTGTATAGTTGTGACCCGATTGTCTAGTTGTGACCTGATTGTCTAGTTGTGACCTGATTGTCTAGTTGTGACCTGATTGTCTAGTTGTGACCTGATTGTCTAGTTGTGACCTGATTGTCCTAGTTGTGACCATGATTGTCTAGTTGGTACCTGATTGTATAGTTTGTGACCCGATGTCTAGTTGTGACCTCATTGTCCTATTGGTGACCTGATTGTCTAGTTGTGACCTGATTGTCTTAGCTTGTGACCAGATTGTCCTAGTTGTGACCAGATTGTATAGTTGGACCTGATTGTCTAGTTGTGGAACCCGATTGTATATTGTGACCCGATGTCTAGTTGGACGTGATTTCTAGTTGTGACCTATTTGTCTAGTGTGACCGATTGTCCTAGTTGTGACCCATTTTTGGGGGGGGGTATAGTTGTGACCCGATTGTCTAGTTGTGACCTGATTGTCTAGTTGTGACCTTATTGTCTAGTTGTACCTGATTGTCTAGTGTGACCTGATTGTCCTAGTGTGACCTGATTGTCTAGTTGTGACCTGATTGTCTAGTTGTGACCCGATTGTCATAGTGTGACCTCCATTGTCTAGTTGTGACCTGATGGTCTAGAGATTGACCTGGATGTCTAAGTTTGTGACCCGATTTATAGTTGTGACCCATTGTCTAGTTGTGACCTCATTGCTATGTTGGTGACCTGATTGTCTAGTTGTGGACCTGATGTCTAGTGTGACCCCATTGTTATAGTCGTGAACCCGATTGTCTAGTTGTGACCTGATTGTCTAGTTGTGACCTGATTGTCTAGTTGTGACCTGATTGTCTAGTTGTGACCCGATTGTATAGTTGTGACCCGATTGTCTAGTTGTGACCTGATTGTCTAGTTGTGACCTGATTGTCTAGTTGTGACCTGATTGTCTAGTTGTGACCCGATTGTATAGATGTGACCCGATTGTCTAGTTGTGACCTGATTGTCTAGTTGTGACCTGATTGTCTAGTTGTGACCTGATTGTCTAGCTGTGACCTGTCTAGTTGTGATCTGATTATCTAGCGGTGACCTGATTGTCTAGTTGTGACCTGATTGTCTGTGACCTGTCTAGTTGTGATCTGATTATCTAGCGGTGACCTGATTGTCTAGTTGTGACCTGATTGTCTATCTGTGACCTGTCTAGTTGTGATCTGATTATCTAGCGGTGACCTGATTGTCTAGTTGTGACCTGATTGTCTAGTTGTGACCTGATTGTCTAGTTGTGACCTGATTGTCTAGTTGTGACCCTGATTGTCTAGTTGTGACCTGATTGTCTATTGTGACTGATTGCTAGTTGTGACCTGATTGTCAGTTTGTGACCATGATTGTCAGTTAGAGACCCTATAATTGTCTAGTTTTGACCTGTCCAGTTTGATCTGATTATCTAGCGGGACCTGATTGTCTAGTTGTGACCAGATTGTACCCCCCTATTTGTTACACCTGTTGTCAGTTTGTGACCTGATTGTCTAGTTGTGACCTGTCTAGTTGTGATCTGATTATCTAGCGGTGACCTGATTGTCTAGTTGTGACCTGATTGTCAAGTTGTGACCTGATTGTCTAGTTGTGACTGATTGTCTAGTTTGTGACCTGATAGTCTATTTGGACCTGATTGTCTAGTTGTGACCTGAAGTCTAGTTGTGAACCCTGATTGTCTAGTGTGACCTGATTGTATAGTGAGACCTGATTAGTCTAGTTGTGACCTGATTGTCTAGTTGTGACCTGATTGTCTAGTTGTGACCTGATTGTCTAGTTGTGACCTGATTGTCTAGTTGTGACCTGATTGTCCTAGTTGTGACCGATGTTCTAAGTTTGTGACCTGATTGTCTAGTGTTACCTGATTGTCTAGTTGTGACCTATTGTCTAGTTGTTGACCTGATTGTAAAGTTGTGACCTGATGTCTAGTGCGACCTGGATATGTCTAGTTGTGAACCTGAATTGTCTAAGTTGTGACCTGATTGCTTCGTTTCCTCTGTCACTTTTCAAAACACTGAAAGTTATTGAAATATTAATAATAATAATAATAATAATTATTATTATTATTATTTCTAAATCACTTTATGCTCTCGTTCGTCTCTATAACGTATACATGAAGCATACAAGATGTAATACAGGGTGTAATACGGATACATACAAGATGCATACATTGATGGAAATACATAGTATACAGGGTGTATAAAAGATTATACAATGGTGTAGTACAATGATGTATACATGATGTATACATGGTGTATACAGGGTGTATAAAAGATGTATACATGGTGTATACATGATGTATACATGATGTATACATGGTGTATACAGGGTGTATAAAAGATGTATACATGGTGTATACATGAGATGTATAAATGATGTAAACATGGTTATAACAGGGTGTATAAAAAGATGTATACAAAATGAATACATGGGTGAATACATGAAAAGTCTACATGATTATACATGGTTTATACAGGGTGGTATAAAAGATGTATACAAGATGTATACATTGGTGTAACATGATGTATACATGATGTATACATATTATACATGATTATAGAACAAAAGTATACAAGAAGTACACATGGTGTATACATGGTTGTATACATGGAGTATACATGGTGTATACATGTATACATGGTGTATACATGGAGTATACATGATGTTACATGGTGTATACATTGTATACATGTGTATGCATGAGGTAATACATATGTATACAAGATGTACACAGGTGTATACATGGTTGTATACATGTATACATAGTGTATACATGGGTAACATGGTGTATACATGGATGTATACATGGATGTATACAAGATGTACACATGGTGTAATACATGGTGTTATACATGGTGTATCATGGATTATACATGTAATACATGGTGTAATACATATGTATACATGATTATACAAGATGTAACATGGTGTATACATTGTATAACATGGTGTATACATGATGTATACATGGTGTTAATGACATGGTGTATACATGTATACATGGTGTATACATGATGAATACATGGTGTATACATGGTGTAATACATGATGTATACAATGGGTGGTATACATGATTGTATACATGGTGTATACATGGTGTATACAGATGTATACAAGGTGTAACATGGTGTAAACATGTAATACATGGTGTATACATGAATGTATACAAGATGACACGGTGTATACATGTGTATACATGTATACATGGTGTATACATGATGGAAACATGATGTATACAAGAGTACACATGGATGTATAACATGGTGTATTACTTTGTTGTAATACATGTATACATGGTTTTATACCATGATGTATACATGGTGTAACATTGTGTATACATGATGTTAACATGGTGGTATACATGATGTAATACATGGTGTATACATGATGTATACATGGGTGTATACATGGTGTATACATGTATACATGTGTATACATGAGTATACATGTGTATACAAGGATGTATACATTATGTATACATGGTGTATACCATGATGTATACATGGGTATACATGGGTGTATACATGTATACATGGTGTATACATGATGTAAACATGGTGTATACATGGATGTATACATGGTGTATACATGTATACACATGAGTATACATGACGTTATACATGGTGTATGACATGATGTATACATGTTTTAATACATGGTGTAACATGGTGTATACATGATGTATACATGGTTGTATACATGATGTATACATGGTGTATACATGGTGTATAATGTGTATACAGGTGCATACATGGTTTATACATGATGAATACATGGAGTAAACTTGTGGTATGACATGGTGTAATAGATGGTGAATACATGATGTATACAGTGTTACATGGTGTAATACATGATGTATACATGGTTTAACCATTGGAGTATACATGATGTTTTTTTTTTAATACATTGTGTATACATGGTGTATACATGATGTATACATGGTGTATACATGGTGTATACATGTATGTATCCATGTGTTATACGATGAATGTATACATGGTGTATACAGGATGTATACATGGGTGTGATACATGATGTATACATGGTGTAATACAGGGTGATATACATGGTGTATACTTGATTTATACATGGTGTAAACATGGTGGTATACATGATGTATACATGGTGTATACATGGTGTATACATGGTGTATACATGGTGTATACATGGTGTATACATGGTGTATACATGATGTATACATGGTGTATACATGATGTATACATGGTGTATACATGGTGTATACATGGTGTATACATGATGTATACATGGTGTAATACATGCTGTATACATGTGTAATACATGGAGTATACATGTGTAACATGGTGTATACATGTGTATACATGGATGTATACATGGTGTATACATGATGTATACATGGTGTATACATGGTATACAGCAGCAACAATAACAACACAATCTGAAAAGCCCTTTTGTGTTGAGGCAGTGTTGCTTAACCTGGGGGGGAGGGGGGTGAAGGGCTCTTGATACCAGGAACTGGAGCTGCCCTTTCTCTTCCCTTGGATCAATAACTGATATTGTGTGCGTTAGTAAAATGCGACATCTCTAGATTATATTGATCCTCCTGTAGCATCTCTAGAGAATATTGATCCTCCTGTAGCATCTCTAGAGTATATTGATCCTCCTGTAGCAGGAAGGGGGGGGGAGGAGGAGTAGGATGGGGGGGATCCCGCCTGTAGCATCTCTAGAGTATATTGATCCTCCTGTAGCATCTCTAGAGTATATTGATCCTCCTGTAGCATCTCTAGAGTATATTGATCCTCCTGTAGCATCTCTAGAGTAGTATGATCCTCCTGTAAACATCTCTAGAGTAATATGATCCTCCTGTAGCATTTCTAGAGATATGATCCTCCTGTAGCATCTCTAGAGTATATTGATCCTCCAGAATACTTCTCTGGGGAGAGTATATTGATCCTCCTGTAAGCATCTGCTAGAGTATATTGAATCCTCCTGAAGCATCTGCTAGAGTATATTGATCCTCCTGTAGCATCTCTAGAGTATATTGATCCTCCTGTAGCATCTCTAGAGTATATTGATCCTCCTGTAGCATCTCTAGAGTATATTGATCCTCCTGTAGCATCTCTAGAGTATATTGATCATCACTGTCGTATCTCTAGAGAAATTGATCCTCTGTAGCATCTCAGAGTATATTGATCCTCCTGTAGCATCTCTAGAGTATATTGATCCTCCTGTAGCATCTCTAGAGTATATTGATCCTCCTGTAGCATCTCTAGAGAATATTGATCCTCCTCTAGCCCCTAGTATCTAGTATCTAGCATCTAGCATCTAGAATCTAGCATCTAGAATCTAGCATCTAGTATCTAGCATCTAGAATCTAGCATCTAGTATCTAGCATCTAGAATCTACCATCTAGCATCTAGTATCTAGTATCTAGCCTCTAGTATCTAGTATCTAGCATCTAGTATCTAGCATCTAGCATCTAGCATCTAGTATCTAGCATCTAGTATCTAGCATCTAGTATCTAGCATCTTGTATCTAGTATCTAGCATCTAGAATCTAGCATCTAGTATCTAGCATCCAGTATCTAGCATCCAGTATCTAGTATCTAGCATCTAGTGTCTAGCATCTAGTATCTAGCATCTAGTATCTAGTATCTAGCCTCTAGTATCTAGTATCTAGCATCTAGCATCTAGTATCTAGTATCTAGTATCTAGCATCTAGTATCTAGCATCTAGTATCTAGTATCTAGCATCTAGTATCTAGCATTTAGTATCTAGCATCTAGTATCTAGTATCCAGCATCTAGTATCTAGTATCTAGCATCTAGTATCTAGCACCTAGTATCTAGCATCTAGTATCTAGCATCTAGTATCTAGCATCTAGTATCTAGCCTCTAGTATCTAGTATCTAGCCTCCAGTATCTAGTATCTAGTATCTAGCATCTAGTATCTAGTATTTAGCATCTAGTGTTTAGCATCTAGTATCTAGCATCTAGTATCTAGCCTCTAGTATCTAGTATCTAGCATCTAGTATCTAGCATCTAGCATCTAGTATCTAGTATCTAGTATCTAGCCTCTAGTATCTAGTATTTAGCATCTAGTATCTAGTATTTCGCATCTAGTATACAGCATCTAATATCTAGCAAAAACAGTCTAAATAACACGAAACGACAGGAGAGACGAGATGTTTCCTCCACCGGAAGCAGCCAGAGAGAGAGAGAGAGAGAGAGAGAGAGAAGAGAGAGAGAGAGGAGAGAGAGGGAGAGAGAGAGAGAGAGAGAGTGAGAGAGAGAGCAGCAAGGCTGACAGCTCTGACAGCAAATGACTGCTAACAGTTCACCCCTGACACTGGAAGCAGCGAGAGAGAGAGAGAGAGAGAGAGAGAGAGAGAGAGAGAGAGAGAGAGAGAGAGAGAGAGAGAGCAACAAGGCTGGCAGCTCTGACATCAAGTGACTTGTAACAGCTCACCCCTGACACTGGAAGCAGCGAGAGAGAGAGAGAGAGAGAGAGAGAGAGAGAGAGAGAGAGAGAGAGAGAGAGAGAGAGAGAGAGAGAGCAACAAGGCTGGCAGCTCTGACATCAAGTGACTTGTAACAGCTCACCCTGACACTGGAAGCAGCGAGAGAGAGAGAAGAGAGAGAGAGGAGAGAGAGAGGAGAGAGAGAGAGATGAGGAGAGAGAGCAACAAGGCTGGCAGCTCTGACATCAAGTGACTTGTAACAGCTCACCCCTGACACCAACTGTGCAACAAGCGGGCAGGTAGTTTACAAGTGCTGGCAGCCAGTCATAACTCTGCAACAGCGAGTACAGTGACAGGTGGATCTGATATATTCTACCTACATACATAAGTTAATATAATGAGTCAAATAATAATATAATGAAATTTTCATTGTAGCTGTAAATAAAAACACCAGCAACATTAAAATTATATCAAGAAAAAAAAATATACCAAATATTTACTGTGACCTTTTTCTGATGTCACAATACTGTGTCTCTCTCCCTCCCCCTTTCTCCCCAAGCAGGCACTGTGAACCCGTTTGGGTTTAGCGATTATCTCCCTTAACCCATTTTATTAGGCACCTCCCCTCCCATTCCCCTCAACCTTCCACTTCCTCTCACCTCCCTACCTCCCCTCCCATCACATCCCCTCATTCTCCCCCCCCCATCCCATCACCCCTCAAGCCAGCAATCACTACCTCGTTATGTAGATCGCGGCCGCAAAAATTTATTTCGCTTATCGCGATCTCAGCCAGAGATAACCTCCCCCCCCCTTGCCACCCCCCTCCCCTTCTCTCCTACTTGTCTTTTTCCCAACCCCTCCCTCCCTCCCTCCCTCCCCTTCCTTCCTTCCCTCCCTCAGTCCTTCCTTCCATCTCTATTGCTATTATCCAATATTCCTCACCCAGCAGACAGTCAGCGCTGTCAGCAATTCATCAATTTGATGACCCCCCGCGCAACGCCCTCTCTGGTGTGGTTGTCTGCTCTCAAGACTCAATTACTGAATGACAGCAGCCTGACTGACATCCTCTGACACTTTCAGGAGACTGACTGACATCCCTGACACACGCTGATATTCGCTGAAACTCCTGATACTAGCTGACACTCCGTGACACTCGCTGATACAAGCTGATACTCGCTGACACTCGCTGAGGGTGCCAAGGACACCTGGTGCTGTTCACCAGGTGTACCTGGAACAGTTATGTCGCCAGCCAGAGGCAATACAGCAGCTACCAACATGTCGCCAGCCAGAGGCAACACAGCAGCTACCAACATGTCGCCAGCCAGAGGCAACACAGCAGCTACCAACATGTCGCCAGCCAGAGGCAATACAGCAGCTACCAACATGTCGCCAGCCAGAGGCAATACAGCAGCTACCAACATGTCGCCAGCCAGAGGCAACACAGCAGCTACCAACATGTCGCCAGCCAGAGGCAACACAGCAGCTACCAACATGTCGCCAGCCAGAGGCAACACAGCAGCTACCAACATGTCGCCAGCCAGAGGCAACACAGCAGCTACCAACATGTCGCCAGCCAGAGGTAACACAGCAGCTACCAACATGTCGCCAGCCAGAGGCACACAGCAGCTACCAACATGTCGCCAGCCAGAGGCAACACAGCAGCTACCAACATGTCGCCAGCCAGAGGCAACACAGCAGCTACCAACATGTCGCCAGCCAGAGGCAACACAGCAGCTACCAACATGTCGCCAGCCAGAGGCAACACAGCAGCTACCAACATGTCGCCAGCAGAGGCAACACAGCAGCTACCAACATGTCGCCAGCCAGAGGCAACACAGCAGCTACCAACATGTCGCCAGCCAGAGGCAACACCAGCAGCTACCAACATGTCGCCAGCCAGAGGCAACACAGCAGCTACCAACATGTCGCCAGCCAGAGGCAACACAGCAGCTACCAACATGTCGGCCAGCCAGAGGCAACACAGCAGCTACCAACATGTCGCCAGCCAGAGGCAACACAGCAGCTACCAACATGTCGCCAGCCAGAGGCAACACAGCAGCTACCAACATGTCGCCAGCCAGAGGCAACACAGCAGCTACCAACATGTCGCCAGCCAGAGGCACACAGCAGCTACCAACATGTCGCCAGCCAGAGGCAACACAGCAGCTACCAACATGTCGCCAGCCAGAGGCAACACAGCAGCTACCAACATGTCGCCAGCCAGAGGCAACACAGCAGCTACCAACATGTCGCCAGCCAGAGGCAACACAGCAGCTACCAACATGTCGCCAGCCAGAGGCAACACAGCAGCTACCAACATGTCGCCAGCCAGAGGCAACACAGCAGCTACAACATGTCGCCAGCCAGAGGCAACACAGCAGCTACCAACATGTCGCCAGCCAGAGGCAACACAGCAGCTACCAACATGTCGCCAGCCAGAGGCAACACAGCAGCTACCAACATGTCGCCAGCCAGAGGCAACACAGCAGCTACCAACCAACATGAATCATCACAATAATGACGAAAACTGAAAATAAAGTATTGAAGAAGAGGAGGGAAAAGAAGGAGTCCACAAGAAGGAGTCCACAAGAAGGAGTCCACAAGAAGGAGTCCACAAGAAGGAGTCCACAAGAAGGAGTCCAGAAGAAGGAGTCCACAAGAAGGAGTCCACAAGAAGGAGTCCAAAAGGAGTCCACCAAAAGCAAGAGATCAATTTAGATAAATGGTTGAGAGAACCAACAGGCTGATGAATCAGACACTCTTATAACACCTGAGCATCTACAATGTATCAATAAAGTAAGTTCTGCAGGAGAGTCAATATCTGACCAGTAACTGAAGACCATATTGGCCAGGAGTTGGTTTTTGTAGGAGATGCAGGATCTTGGACTGTTGAAGGATGTGTAGTGTTCACTGGAAGGAGGAGAGGATGAATCCTGCAGTATCTTGGACTGCTGAAGGATGTGTAATGTTCACTGGGAGGAGGAGAGGATGAATCCTGCAGTATCTTGGACTGGTGAAGGATGTGTAGTGTTCACTGGGAGGAGGAGAGGATGAATCCTGCAGAACCTTGGACTGGTGAAGGATGTGTAGTGTTCACTGGAAGGAGGAGAGGATGAATCCTGCAGTATCTTGGACTGGTGAAGGATGTGTAGTGTTCACTGGGAGGAGGAGAGGATGAATCCTGCAGCACCTTGGACTGGTGAAGGATGTGTAGTGTTCACTGGGAGGAGGAGAGGATGAATCCTGCAGAACCTTGGACTGGTGAAGGATGTGTAGTGTGACTGGGGAGGACACGGTGCATCCTGCACTGGAAAAATAGGAACTGAAGAAGCGAGCACATAGACAGAGGCTGCCTCTTGATATCTCAGACTGCGTCAGAGATGACTGGATACCACTGGAGAAGCTTCCCAAGTCTCTTAGGAATCCGGGACCCCCGTGTGTTGCAGAAGTGCCTGAGGGTGTGATGTGGTGTGAGTGACGCATCAACACCGCTCCTTCAGATGTGGCATGTCAGGGGCAGTGTGTGTTGATGGTAAGGTATAGCCTCCTTTGCAAAGTCCCAGAGAATTTAATATCTATTAGTGAGTGCTGCATAACTTGTCTGTTACACAAATTAACAGGCTGGAATAGTATACTCACGTAATTATGGTTGCAGGGGTCGAGTCATAGCTCCTGGCCCCGCCTCTTCACTGGTCGTGTGTGTGGGGGGGGGGGATGGGGAGGCTCGGAGTCTACCAGAGCTTCTAAATGAGCCTTAATTACGTGTCTCTGGAGAAGGTTATGATGTCTGTCCAGAAATGCCAGAGGTTATCTTACCTACTGGATAAGCTCTTCGTGTGTGTGTGCCACATTACTAAACTAAGAAGAGGGAGATTAGTGCATCCATGTGTCTTTTAAGTGTGCCTGAAATTCAATACACTTTGTACAGAACACTTTATGCACGAGAACTGAACGTGTACATTATTAAAACACTTAGTGTCACCAACTCCAATGCTGAGGGACTGATTACCTCGTCTTTTGTATACAATTCTACAGTCTTCCCATTATGTACTTGAATTTGTATTGATAAAGCCACTGGATGGCGAAACGTCTATAAATAAAGATAATGAAAACACATATAAAGCGATTGGGTATCTTTACTGAGGCATCCAGTTCCATGGAGCTGAACTCTTCTCCAGGCTGAGGGACTGACCACCTCAAATACTTTTCTTTCCAAGGTTGATGGACTGATTACACCATCTTTATTTCACTACTACACCTGCTGCCTCAGTATTTGACTGAAGAAGTCTACTGTGTAGGCGAAACATTTCATCAATAAAGATACCCAACTGTTGTACATGTATGTACAACATGTTAGTATTGTACACCATTCGTGTACAAGACAAGACTGGGTAAGTATACAGCAAGTAAGAACCAGACGTTGATGCAGGGTGCAACACAACGCAACACCACCAGATGAGTGTTGCCTGCCTCACTTCGAAGACTACAGACATTCAATTTTCGAATCACAGTGTTGCCATAGTCGCAGTTCCATCCAGGATGCGTGCAACAGAATACTGGAAGACACTGGACCAGTCTTACCGTGATGGGGTTGCTGCACGGATCCCGTACTTCCTGTCACATGACCAGTCTTACCGTGAGGGGGTTGCTGCACGGATCCCGTACTTCCTGTCACATGACTAGTCTTACCGTGATGGGGTTGCTGCACGGCTCCCGTACTTCCTGTCACATGACTAGTCTTACCGTGATGGGGTTGCTGCACGGATCCCGTACTTCCTGTCACATGACCAGTCTTACCGTGATGGGGTTGCTGCACGGATCCCGTACTTCCTGTCACATGACCAGTCTTACCGTGATGGGGTTGCTGCACGGCTCCCGTACTTCCTGTCACATGACTAGTCTTACCGTGATGGGGTTGCTGCACGGCTCCCGTACTTCCTGCCACATGACTTGCCAGTCTCCCAGACATGTAACAGTACTGGAGTCCACATGTTTGTACAGCTCTGTGTTGACTGACATGTGAGTCGCAGTTCCAAGACTGAGAAGAGTGACTCCTACATGAAGGCAGCATTCTCCTGAGAGTGATTGTGCAAAACTTCCAGGACTTCCCTGGAGTGAGTCAAGGTACAAGATCTGCCCAGTGTACGGAGGAGTAAGATCATAAACCATACCACGGGTGGGGATAGAACCCGCGATCAGACAGTCTCAAAACTCCAGACCGTCGCGTTAGCCACTGGACCAGCTAGCCACAATAAGATTCATCCAACTAGGTATATTTCTACACCATAGTCATGTTGACGGCTTTGAGGGGACTTAAGCTAGAGTTCGTCACGGCCACGCTAGCTGGAGATTCGTCTGTAAAAACTTGCATTTGTGGTCACAGTGGTGCCTATGCTAACCTTCCTATGGTGTATAAATACACCTAGTTGGATGAATCTTATTGTGTCTAGCTGGTCCAGTGGCTAACGCGACGGTCTAGAGTTTAGAGAGACTCTGATCGCAGGTTTTATTCCCATCCGTGGTATGGTTTGTTTGCAATCGTGTCATTACGATTTCGTGAGTCGAGTAAGATCATGTTTCCGGTATATAAATAACCCTTACACAGGAGAAACGTCGTTACAAGTTTCTGTCTATGTGCAGGTTATCTGTGTATTGTTCCAGTCACGGTGTTGTGCCTTTTTGTTCTCAGTATTCCCACTGATAGAAGACGACGTCTGGTGGAGAGGTGTTCAAACACCAGCGTCGTCGTGTCTTCAGCTTCAGCTGAGTCAGTTGTTGCCAGTGTGAGAGAAGCTGCATCACTTCTCTTGTCTTCTCCCCAGAGTTGGATTCATCAATATTCTCTCCCACTGACTCTGCTGCTGGGTTAAGAGGCACCTAAGTTCCTCCGTCTTCCAATAACTACGTTCATTTCCCACTATAATTCACCTAAGGTGAAGTCCAGGATCTTTCCTTAATTCACGGTGTAACTTAGCAGATGTTTGAGGGCAATTGTGTTGTCCTGGAGTCTACCTGGAGAGTATTCCGGGGATCAACGCCCCCGTGGCCCGGTCCACGACCAGGCCTCCCGGTGGAACAGGGCCTGATGAACTAGGCTGTTACTGCTGGCCGCACGTAGCCCAACGTACGAACCACAGCCCGGCTGATCCGGCACCGACTTTAAGTTTCTGTCCAGCTCCCTCTTAAAGGCAGCCAGGGATTTATTGGTAATTCCCCTTATTCTTGGTGAGAGACTGTTGAACAGTCTTGGGCCCCGGACACTTACGGTGTTTTCTCTTAGTGTACCAATGGCGCCCCTACTTTTTACTGGGGGTATCTTGCATCGCCTGCCCAGTCTTTTACTTTCGTAGGGGGTGATTTCTGTGTACAGATTCGGGACCATTCCTTCTAGGATTTTCCAAGTGTAGATCAAGTGCTTCCAAGTGTTCCCAGTAGTTGAGGTGTCTGATAGAACTTAATATGTGCAGTAAAGGTTCTCTGTACACTCTCTAGATCTGCAATTTCACTCTACAACACAACTGTCCTCAAAGATTCGTTAAGTTATACCATGAATTAAGGAAAGATCCTGGACTTCACCTTACGAAACAGACAAAGCAAATGGGAAAGCATAGTGGGAAAATGAACATGTTATAGAAGACGGGGGAACTTACATGCCTCTTAAGCCCTGACACTTTCTCTACGACTGAAGACAGTCCTCTCCAACTCTGTTCCGTCTTCCCTACTCACCCCACAAGGGTCTTACCTAAACCCTCATGTTTTGTATTCCTCTGACTACTAAAGGGTTTCGCCTGGATGATCCTAAATCCACAGCAGGTAGAGGAACAGGGATTTCCATGTTGGATAACGGCTGCAGCTCTATGGCTGAGGGAATAAGTAAGCATATTTAGGCACAGGTACGCTTAAGTACAATTATCATTCACAGTAACATGTGTAAATTACCCACCAGGATAGCCCAAAAAAAGTCGAAGTGACTTATTTCCATTGAGGGTCCCTGTGCCATCACCAATAGCCTGTCTTTCTTTTAGCGAAGAGCACCGTAGTATTGAAGAGTCTGGAGAAACCTACTGTGTAGGCTTGACGTTAGGGAATAAAGATACCTAACTGCTACACATGTGCCTTACTTATTAACAAGACAGGTGTCAGGCTAGGTGCACCACGCTAGCCTGACACCTGTCATGTTGATAAGTAAGGCACATGTGTAACCACGCTGTATACAACACTTAACCCCAACTCTCCCGGAGACAAATCACAAGAGTCTCAAATATTTAAAAGGCCAACTCAGTCATTATATTCCCGGAAAACTCTTTATCGATACGATGTTTCGCTCTGCGTAAACCAACAGAGTTGGTCATTCATCGCAAGGAGTGGCGAGGAAGGTAGCTCTAATCCCTCGTGTCAAGAGCCTCTTTACCTGCAGGGAGACGAGACTTAAAAAGGTTTTAAAAGGTATTTTAATCCAGTTGTGAACGCCGCCATGTTTGTTGTCATTCCTCCGTTTTCTGTGGCTCTTGTTTTGAGAAGTTGAAGGGTGTTTAAAGTGAATTGAGGGAGGATCGCAGATGATGAAGAAATGAAGGATAGAGGGTGGGAGGGGGAGAGAGGAAGGGAGGGAGGGAGATGGAGGGAGGGGGGAGTAAGGTGTGTCAGAGGGGATGAGAGAGAGCGGAAGAGCGTGCTGACTTTATCCATTACCCACGGGAAGAGGGGTGATGGAGGGAGGGTGATTGAGAGGGGAGAGGGAGGGTGACTGAGAGGGGGAGAGGGAGGGTGATCTGGAGGGGAGAGATATACAAGATTGCTGGCTATGGTGGTTGCTTTCTTTCCCACACCCATTCCCTCCCTGTCCCGCCCAATTCCTGATCCCCCCCTCCCCACCCACATTCACCTCTCCCCTCTGACACCCCTGCCCACCTAGCAGTAAAAACAGTCATCTATGTGCTAGCTCACTGTTGCTGGTCGTATCTACCAGGAAAATATATAAGAAACTCCAGCACCTGCTGTAGTGTTACATCTTGTACAAGACAACACTGTAGTTTTGTGAGAGACTCCAGTACCAGCTGGATGAGTCCAGGTGTTAGGTACATAAGGGTGTTAGGTACATAAGGTACTTGTGTACCCAACAGTGTTAATTATAAAGACTGTGACCTTGCACCAGCCTGAAGCAGCTCTACCTCAACCCATCCCTTGTCAACCCATTCCTAACCCACACCTCAGCCACCACCCCCATACCTATCTACCGCCTTTCTCTGCCCTTATTCGCCCTTACTTTCTCCCCTCCCCCTCACCCCACATTGTCCCAGCCCTTCCCCATCCCCCGGTCCTCTCCTGTACCAGCCCCCAGCACTAATAAAATGGTAATAGCGAGTCAATAAGGCTCAGACTAGTCTCTAACAACACAACTGACGTCGATTAACAGTGATCTGACTTTATTGTGTAGGAAGGGGCGAGGTGCACGTACCCTCCCCCTCACCACCCCCTCCCTCCCTCCCCTATCATGGTTTCCATACATCTTCCAACGTACCATACCTGAAAAGGACCCGTAGCCGCCTCTGGAGGTCGCAGCCTCCGCGGTCCGGTCCCAGACCAGGCCTCCTGGTTGCTGGCCTGATCGATCAAGCTGTTAGTGTCCGCCGCCTGCAGTCTAATGTATGCACCACAACCCGACTGATCAGGAAGTGTTTGGAGGAATTTGTCGAGTTTCCACTTGAAGGCAGCCAGGAATTTGTTAGTGATCCCCCTTATGCTTGATGGGAGGGTGTTGAAGAGTCGTGGTTCCTTTACACTTACTGATTTGTCTCTGAGTATACTCATCGCACCTCTAGTTTTCACTGGACGTATCCCGCACCGTCTGTCACGTCTCTTGTCTTCATATATAGTGATTTCGGTGTGTAGGTTTGGTACCGATCTCTCTAGTATCTTCCAGGTGTAGATTATAATGCATCATTCCCTACAACTACATTCTCACAAGTGCAGTTGTAGGAACTTCAAACACGCCCAGTATTTTAGGCGTTTGACTGAGTTTATACGAGTTGTGAAGGTTCTCTGGACATCTTCCGGTTCAGTAATTTCACCTGCCTTGAAATGGACCTTCAGTATACAACAATATTCCAGCCTAGAGAGAACAAGTGGCTTCAAGAGTGACATTAAAAGCTTGGTATCTCGTGTTCTGAAGGTTCTAGTTATCCAACCTGTCTATTTCCTTACAATTGTGATAATACTGTTGTGCTCTTGAACCTGACTTGTTCTGACATTATCACTCCGAGGTCTCTCACATCTGACTTACGTTCTATTGAATGGTTTGAGTTTGTCTTGTACTTTGATCTTGTCTGTACTTCCACCATTCTTCCATGACCTAGTAACTGAAATTTCTCCTCAATGAACATCGTGCTGTGTCTCACTGCTGTGTTTCACTGCTGTGTCTCACTGCTGTGTCTCACTGCTGTGTCTCACCGAAAGACTTAGTGTACATCAGCTTGGAGACTGTCTGTGTCTGCCATGGCTGACACTCTCATACAGACGTCTTGTATCATTAGAAAAAGGATAATACAGTGCTATGATTGATGTCCC